>VSMD01068752.1:0-20487 GCA_008750895.1 Mirza zaza | reverse complement strand
TCAAAAAAAAAAAAAAAATGTCTAGGGCCGGGCGCGGTGGCTCATGCCTGTAATCCTAGTACTCTGGGAGGCCGAGGTGGGCGGATTGCTCAAGGTCAGGAGTTCGAAACCAGCCTGAGCAAGAGCGAGACCCCGTCTCTACTATAAATAGAAAGAAATTCATTGGCCAACTAATATATATATAGAAAAAATTAGCCGGGCATGGTGGCACATGCCTGTAGTCCCAGCTACTTGGGAGGCTGAGGCAGGAGGATCGCTTGAGCCCAAGAGTTTGAGGTTGCTGTGAGCTAGGCTGTCGCACTCACTCTAGCCTGGGCAACAAAGTGAGACTCTGTCTCAAAAAAAAAAAAAATAACAGTCTCGATATTTTCCTAATTACACTTACATTCCTCCTTTGATAACTTAGAGAGCGTATATGACATCAATCCCTTTTGTGGAGATATGGTTTTTACCCAGAATGAGACCAAGCTTTGTAAATAATCCCTAAGCATAGATGTGTCTGCCTGGCTTCCCCCTGGGGAATGAAGGATGGTCTTAGAGGACTTCCTGTCATCAAGAGGACAATCTATTGCTTCCTCTAAATTAGATATAAATCTAGAATCCATATTGGCCCTGTGTTTTTTTTGGCTTCTTAGTTGCACAGATTTTAACCTAAAATTGAGGTGCATTCTACCATAAATTGCTACATTGTAGGTGTTAGTGCTTCTTTATAGTTAGCCCAAGATAGGCTGTTACTAAGTTTAGGGTTTGATTTAGAATATATGTATGTATTCATTTACTCATCATCCGTCCATCCATCCATCCATCCATAAATCATCCATCCTCTCTTTCATCTATCCACTTGTCTATCCATCCATCCAACTCACCATCCACTCGTTCACTCATGCATCCATTCATCCACCCACCCATACATATCTCCATCCATATATCCATCTATTCATCCATCCACCCATCCATCCATCCACTCACCATCTACCCACACATGTATCCATCTATATATCCATCCATCTACTCATCCATCCATCCACCCACCCATCTACCCACACGTGTATCCATCCATATATCCATCCATCCACCCATCCATCTATCCACTTGCTCATCTACCCACACGTGTATCCATCCATATATCCATCCATCCACCCATCCATCTATCCACTTGCCCATCTACCCACACGTGTATCCATCCATATATCCATCCATCCACCCATTCATCCATCCACCCACCCATCTACCCACACATGTATCCATCCATATATCCATCTATCCACCCATCTATCCATCCACCCACCCATCTACCCACACATATCTCCATCCATCCTCCCACCTTCCCATGTATCCACTCACTCATCTACCCACACGTGTATCCATCCACATATCCATCCATCCACCCATCCATCCATCCATCCACTCACCCATCTACCCACACATATCTCTATCCATCCTCCCACCTCCCCATCCATCCACTCACCCATCCACTCACCCATCCACCCACACATGTATCCATCCATATATCCATCCATCCACTCACCCATCCACCCAGACATGTATCCATCCGTCCATCCATCCGTCCATCCACTCATGAATCCTCCCACCCGTCCACTCTTTCATTCACCCCCCATTCATCCATCCACTCACTCACTCCTCCACCCACCTATTCACCCTCACGCTCATCTGTCTACCCACTCAGACAACGTATTCATCCATCCATCCATTCATCTCTGTCTGAATGGTTTTAGAAAAGGGCTGTGAGGCCTATTAGTTACCTACTGATGTGTATCAAACCACCTCGAAGCTCGGCGTTGTAAATAACAACTGTTCCATTTGCTCACAATCCTGCGAGTTGGCCAGGCAGGGCTTGGCAGGGATGGCTCCCTTCATCGCATCTGAGAAGGGTTACAGCCTCAGCCTCATGACTTCCACCCGCCTAGGACCTCTGTGTCCACCCCTCCTCTCCCATGGATGCCTGGACCTCTTTGCCTCGTTAGTCCTTCTGAACGTTCTAGGGAAAATCCCGTTTCCTTGCCTTTCCCAGCGTCTAGAGGGCACCCACATTCTTTGGTTTGTCAGCCCCTTCCAGCAATGGCCTGGCTCCAACTTCTGCTTCTGTGGTCGTAGCTCTTTCTCTGCCTCTTCCTCTCCCTTGTGAGCACCCCACCTCCAAGCCCCGCTCTTCCTGCCAGCCAAGAATACGCTTGTTCAGAGCCGGTAGAAGGGGGAGAGGTGGGGGGTATCTCAGTCCGCTGGGGCTGCCATGACAAGGCACCGTGGACTAGGTTTCTTACACAACGGAAACTTGTTTTCTCACAATTCCGGAGGCCGAGAGTTCAAGATCGAAGCGCTGGCAGCGTTGGTTTCTTCCAGGACCTCTTCCCTTGGCTCGCACACGGCCGCCTGCGACCCGCGTTTTCGGGTAGAGACCTAGATACACGGAAAGTTCCCCAGAGGTGTTTGAGGGGAGCCCAAAGATAGAAGAGGCTCTGCTCCCCACAACGGCGACCGGAGAGGCGGCAGGTCCCCAGAAAGGAAATGACTCGATGGTGTCTCTGGGCAGTGAGAGCCACAGACAGCCTCAAAGAGCTTCCTGTGCCTCAACTCGGCCGAAAATAAGCCACTCGAGCAAGGTGCAGGAGTAGCAGGCGACGCTGTGCTCTCTGGAAGTGCAAAGGCAAGCAGGGAGGGCTGACGGGCCGGGAGCAGACTGATGGTGGGCGCGTCCCTGGACGGAGCTCAGCTCGGGAACCAGCCTGTCATGTGTGGGCACGTCCTAAGCTCCCTGGAACTTTGACGATCTTGGGAGAGAAGCCTGTGGAAGATTGTTCCCCATCGACTTATAGCAGGCTTCCAGCATCCTGGTGCAACAGGGATGGTAGCACATGCCTGGGAGTTGTCCCACCCTGGGGACAGGGAAGCTGAGTATTTATTTATTTAGCCACCGAATCCCCCGATTATCAGAGAAGTGGTGTTGACAGTAAAGGTTCCCTATTGCCCATCAGTAACTGCACAATGCCTCGCGCTGGCGCCTACGATGTCCCTTGCCCTGCCTCAATTCCTCTGTGACCCCTGCCATGTCACCACCCCCTCCACCGCAGCCTTAGACCTGTGCTGACTTTCTACCCTGTGCGTTGGAATCTTCTGGATCCTCGTGCAGCCGTCTATGGTCTCAGAGCACTGAGCTCTCTCCCCTTTGCAGAAATCCTGTAGATGCTTTCTCCTGGACTCCCCTCTAGGTGCAGGGGACCCCAAAATAACTCCTCCACAGGCTCTTCCTTGGAGGATCCCCTGGGCTGGGTGGAGGAGTCCCCCAGCTGGACAAGACACTCTCAGCTCCGTGTGGTCATCAGGGCTGGGACCCAGGAGTAGGGGGGTGGGGGAGTGGGACACGGGTGGGATTCAGGAAACGCTTTGTAGAGTAAGCTGTGGGTTATCTGTTTGTCTCCTTACCCTAACGGTCCAGGGGTCCTCAAACTACGGCCCGTGGGCCACATGCGGCCCGCCGAGGACATTTATCCGGCCCGTGGGGTGTTTTTGCCACCGCTGCCTGTCCTGCTTAGCAGTCGACTCCTCCCGGGCCCACAGTGCGCATGTGTGGAATGTGCGCCGCGCTCTCCAACGCCCTCCAACCGTCTGAGGGACAGTGAACTGGCCCCTGTTTAAAAAGTTTGAGGACCCCTGCACCCTTCCCTCCCAGTTTTTTTTTTTTTTTGAGACAGAGTCTCACTCTGTTGCCCAGTCTAGAGTGCCGTGGCGTCACCCTGGCTCACAGCAACCTCAAACCCCTGGGCTCAAGCGATCCTCCTGCCTCAGCCTCCCGAGTAGCTGGGACTACAGGCATGCGCCACCATGCCTGGCCAATTTTTATTTGTTTTTGTTTTTTTTTTGTAGAGATGGGGTCTCGCTCTTGCTCAGGCTGGTCTCCAACTCCTGGCCTCAAGGGATCCTCCTGTCTCAGCCTCCCAGAGTGCTGGGATTATAGGCGTGAGCCACAACACCTGGCCCCTGGTGCCTGTTTTTATCCAAACCATTGAAGACACCAGGTTGTTTTCCCTGTAGAATCTCCCGATGTCCTGGACTATGCTGCTAAACCCTTGCGGTGTCATCGTATATATTTCCTATAAATCACAGCTCGGCAAGCATTTTCTGCAAATGGCCCGATACTAAATATTTTTGGCATTGTGAGTCATGCGGCCCACGTTATAATACAACTACTCAACTCTGCCTTTGAGGTGCAAAAGCTGCCACACACAACACACATGCATTGGGGGTGGTTGTGGACCAATAAAACTTTCTGGGGACGCTGGAATTCGAGTTGCGTATGATTTTCACATGTTATGAAATATCATTCCTCTTCCGATTTTCTCCAACCATTTAAAAACTGGAGGTGGGAGGGACTGGCCAACTTCTTCTGTAAACTGGGAGTTGGAACATGAGCTTTGATCAGAGTCGGGTTTGATTTTGGGAGAGAGGAAAAGACACACACAGCTCTGTGGGTGGGGCTGGACTCTGAATCATTGGTGTTATTAAGGGAATTTTGTTACTTTTGTTGAGTGTGATGCATGATTTTATATACATACCCATATAACATATATGTACATATACACACATATGCATGCAAATATGTGTCCCTCTGTCTCTTAGAGATGCATTCAAAATATCAGGGGAGGATGTGAAATGAGATGATGTCAGAATTGATATCAAGGCCGGGCGCGGTGGCTCAAGCCTGTAATCCTAGCACTCTGGGAGGCCGAGGCGGGTGGATTGCTCAAGGTCGGGAGTTCAAAACCAGCCTGAGCGAGACCCCGTCTCTACTAAAAATAGAAAGAAATTAATTGACCAGCTAAAAAATATATATATAGAAAAAATTAGCCGAGCATGGTGGCGCATGCCTGTAGTCCCAGCTACTCGGGAGGCTGAGATAGTAGGATCGCTTGAGCCCAGGAGTTTGAGGTTGCTGTGAGCTAGGCTGACGCCACGGCACTCACTCTAGCCTGGGCACCAAAGTGAGACTCTGTCTCAAAAAAAAAAAAAAAAAAAAAAAGAATTGATATCAAATTTAAAAAGAGGGTAGTTGATAAAGTCAGCATGGCAGGCTGGTCGAGGTGGCTCACGCCTGTAATCCCAGCACTCTGGGAGGCCGAGGCGGGTGGATTGTTTGAGCTCAGGAGTTCGAGACCAGCCTGAACAAGAGCGAGACCCCGTCTCTACTATAAATAGAAAGAAATTAATTGGCCAACTAAACATATATAGAAAAAATTATCTGGGCATGGTGGCGCATGCCTGCAGTCCCAGCTACTTGGGAGGCTGAGGCAGGAGGATCGCTTGAGCCCAGGAGTTGGAGGTTGCTGTGAGCTAGGCTGACACCACAGCAATGTAGCCTGGGCAATGAGAGTGAGACTCTGTCTCCGGGGGAAAAAAAACAAGTCAGCAGGGCGGAACAGTGAAACTACTGAATCTGGGAGTTGGTTTTTAGACTCTTTTCCTCTCCTTTATGTGCAAGCTCATAAATTGCCCTAATAATTTTTTAAAGTCTCTAGGCATTAACAGGTTTTTTTGGGGGGGGGGCATTAACAGTTTTTTAAAAAATCTTCCAGTGGTTTCCATCACACTTGGGTTAAAGTTTGAAATCCTAATGTCCTGTACAAAATCCTGCATCTCACACCCCCTTCACCCCTCTGACCACTGCTCACACCTCACTACCCCTGTGCTCCAGAGATTCTGGTTCTCTCCGGTTCTTGGATGTCTCCAAGCTCCTGCCTGCCTCAGGACCTTTGCACAGGCTGCTCCCTTAGAGGGGAGCTCTCTTCCCTCCCACTCTCTTATCGACTCAAAGATCAAACGTCAGTCTCCTTCACATCCCCACATTCCAACCACAGTCCCTGCTATCTTTCAAGGGTGATAACTGATATCATTCAAGGGATCTTATTTTTATTTATTTTTTATTTTTTCAAATGCCTGCAGGGGCCAAGTAGTTAACTCAAATGTGAAATGTGAATTAAATAAAATCTTAAGCCCCCCCAGTCAACCGAATGGACTCCCTCTTGGCCAAGGGGACCCCAGAAATACCCTGAAGCTGAGTTGCTGACCATGAGAAGGGAGGTCAGACCTGCCTCATCATGCCCCCTTCCCTTCTTGGAGATGATGTCCTTTGTAACTCACTAGTAGGCCTAAGGCCACGAAAGATAAAACTTAAACCGCACCTGCAGGTCCTCGATTTACCCTCCAGATCTCGTGAGTCTAGGTATACAGTCCAGTGACTCATCTCCGACAAACAGACTTCCTTATCTTAACTTCAAACATTCCAAGCCTTTAGACAAAGCTTCATTTCTTTAACCAATTACAAATCAAAGAATCTTTAAACCCACCTGTAACCTGTAATCCCCCCACCCCCTCTTCGAGATGTCACCCCACCTTTTCAGGCCAAACCAACAGACAAGCTCCGTGTATTGATTTATGACTTCACGGGTAATTCTTGTCTCCCTGAAATGTATAAAACCAAACTGTAACCCAAACACTTGCTTAAGGTTTCCTGAATGGGGCTCCGGGCCATGGTCACTCATACTTGGCTCAGAATAAACCTCTTTAAATTCTTTTACAGAGATTGGGTTCTTCTCTGTTGAAAGAAGTAAGCTGGATCTTATTTTTATTTATTTTTTTATTTTTTGAGACAATCTGACTCTGTTGCCCAGGCTGGAGTGCAGTGACGTCACCATAGCTCACTGCAGCCTCAAACTCCTGGGCTCAAGTGATCCTCCTGCCTCAGCCTCCCGAGTAGCTGGGACTACAGGTGCACATCACCATGCCCAGCTAATTTTTCTATTTTATGTAAAGATGGGGTCTTGCTATGTTGCCCAGGCCGGCCTCAAACTCCTGGCCTCAAGTGATCCTCCCACCTTGGCCTCTCAAAATGCCCACTGCACCGGGCCGATAATTTGTGTCAGCATCATCATTATTATTTTTTTTTACTTCTACTGCCTCTGGGTCTTGGCGAGAGCTGAAGGGAAGGAGGAGGGGTTTCCTGCTCAGGGCGTGGAGGGTAGGGTGAGGATGGTGGACTTCGGGTGGTGAGGAAGAGTCGGTGGC
Organism: Mirza zaza; assembly: GCA_008750895.1. Lineage (NCBI taxonomy): Eukaryota > Metazoa > Chordata > Mammalia > Primates > Cheirogaleidae > Mirza > Mirza zaza. The sequence continues at coordinate 13,410 of VSMD01068752.1, read as the reverse complement.
GGTGGCAGGTGGGGGCGGGTGGAGGGGAGGATGCATCCTGGACCCCAGGAGGTGAAAAGCAAGCGGAAGCCAAGCAGATAAGTTTCTCAGAAATCACAAAGTAGGTCAGCGGCCTGGGCTGGGCGCTCCCTGCCCCTACTACGCTTTTCTTTAAAATCAGCTTGGGATTTTTGCTCGTAGAGGGACCTTCCCGTGTTCCCTTCCCGTCTTCTCCTCCCCTCCTCCCTACTCTTTCCACCTCCCTCCTCCTCCTCCTCCTCCTCCTCCTCCTCCTCCTCCTCTCCCTCTTCCCTCCTGCTCGCCAGGGCGGTGGCGAGGCCCCTCCCGGAATGATTTTTGGAGGCTAAACTTAGCAAGAGGTTCCAACCCCAGGCGGAAGTTGGTAGCTGCTGCCGCCGGCTTTTATAAATACCTCGTCCCCACACCTTGGTTTCCTCATCAAAGCCACGGAAACTGAAGGCCGTGATGGGAGGGAAGGAAACTCCAGTGGGGGCCGCAGCCGGCCGTGTGGGGCTCTCCCACCTCCCACCTGCCCAGCCCGGCAAGGCTGGGAGGCAGGAAATGGTCCTGGCTTCGTTTGGTCGCCGGGCTCCCTCAGCAGAGGTGGTCCCTCTCTCTCTGCGACCACGACCACGACCACAGCTTCTAAAACAGTCAAGACCATGATGGCTTCTGTCCAGGGCCAGACATCATATAAAGATGTAACTCGTGACAAGATGCCTGGCATATATGAACGCCCAGTGAATGCCATTCTTTATTTTTTTTTGAGACAGAGTCTCACTGTGTTGCCCAGCCTAGAGTGAGTGCCGTGGCGTCAGCCTAGCTCACAGCAACCTCAAACTCCTGGGCTCGAGCGATCCTCCTGCCTCAGCCTCCCGAGTAGCTGGGACTACAGGCATGCGCCACCATGCCCGGCTAATTTTTCCTATATATATTAGTTGGCCAATTAATTTCTTTCTATTTATAGTAGAGATGGGGTCTCGCTCTTGCTCAGGCTGGTTTCGAACTCCTGACCTGGAGCAATTCGCCCGCCTTGGCCTCCCAGAGTGCTAGGATTACAGGCGTGAGCCACCGTGCCCGGCCTACCATTCTTATTTAATGTTTCTCAATCCCTTATGGCGTGTGCACACTGGTTGAGCTCTTACTGTGTACCAGGCACCATAGCAAACAGTTTTTCACATGCTTGAACTGATTTAAGTTTTACAATGAACCTAGGAGGGGAATACAGGTTGAGTAGCCCTTACCTAGAATCGCTTGGGACCAGAAGTGTTTCAGATTTCATAGCTTTTCAGACTTTGAAATATGTGCATATATATTTATATATAAAATGAGATATCTTGGAGATGGGACCCAAATGTAAACAATATATATATATATATATTTTTTTTTTTTTTTTTTGAGAAAGAGTCTTACTCTGTTGCCCAGCCTAGAGTGCCGTGGCGTCAGCCTAGCTCACAGCAACCTCAAACTCTTGGGCTCAGGCGATCCTCCTGCCTCAGCCTCCCGAGTAGCTGGGACTACAGGCATGCGCCACCATGCCCAGCTAATTTTTTCCTATATATATTTTTATTGGCCAATTAATTTCTTTCTATGTTTAGTAGAGACAGGGGTCTCGTTGTTGCTCAGGCTGGTTTCGAACTCCTGACCTTGAGCAATCCTCCTGCCTCGGCCTCCCAGAGTGCTGGGATTACAGGCGTGAGCCACCACACCCGACCAACGTAAAATATATCGATGCTTCCTATACACCTTATTTCATATGGCCTGAAGGTAAGCTCATGCCTTGTTTGTAATAACTTTGTGCACGAAGCAAAGTTTGTGTCCGTGGAAAGCAAAGGTGTCACCCTTGCAGCCGCCCACGTGAATGATCTGTGGTTGTGTGGCACAGCCATCATTCCCGACTCTGAATTTATCAGGTATTGATAACCATTTGCTTACGCTTATTTACGCATCAGTACATAACAGCAAAAGACACTACATGTGTATCTGGCATGTGAGGAAGGACATAGCCCAGCTAGGAGGGCTTTCTCTTGGGCACACTGAGTAAAACTGTGTGTTCCGAGCCCGAATTTTAACCGCGACCTGTCCCCGGAGGTCAGGTGTGGGATTTTCCACTTGTGGCCTCATGTCGGTGCTCAAAAACCGTTCATATTTTGGAGCATTTTGGATTTTCGATTTTTGGATTAGGGATGCCCAACCCGTACTCTTGTTACACTCCCCCACCCTTGCCCCCATTTTACAGATGAGGAAACTGAGGCACTGGGAGGTAGTGGGACTTGCTCAAGGTCAGACAGCCAGTAGGTGGCAGAGAGGACTTGGGACCCAGGACCATTTGATCGCAAAGCCTGTTTCCTTCACCCTGCGTGCGACCATGCGACGATGACAAGAACAATATCGACAGTAACAATAAGGACAATTCACTCACCTCTGGGGTCTAAGCCCTCATCCTGGAGTCCTAGCAATCAAGACCTCCCTTCAGCCACATTGTGCTCCTGCTCATTTGCATAGTTCATCTGATTTGCATGCATATCATTATGTGTCCCCTCCCCCACCACCCCAGTTTCCCATGGGGCCCCCACTTAACTCTCAGGCTTGCAACTGGGTTGGTGTTCTGCCACGCCTTCCTGCAGGCATTCAGTAAGGGTGCCTTGCAGGGGGTAGCTTCCGCTTCCTCAGGAGTTGTGAATTTGAGGGGTCTTTGGTCCCCCACCCCTGACATTTCCTGCAGGGATCTAAGCCCCGGCTAACCGGGTCCAGGTTCCTCTCCTGCTAAAATGACCTGTGTGGGTCAGAGCACCCATCGCTCTGCCTCTAAGAGCCAACACCTGTTGCCGGCTGTTGCCCCACCCTCCCCACCTGCCTCTTCCCTTCCCCGTGGGGCTCTTTGGGCCTGGCACCCCACCCCGGATTTCTTCCCCTAAGAACTAGACAGATCCAGGTGCCACCGTTTCCCATTTATTTCACGGACCAGCAGTGAAGAGGCCCAGGGCAGCGAGCAGCGTCTGGTCCCAAGCCAGGTCGTGTCCGTCTTGGCCGGGGAGGAGCGCTGAGGCTGCGTGTGTGTGCGCACGTGCGTGCGTGCGACGTGGTCGCGTGTTCATCATCGTGATGTGGCGAGTGTGGCACCAGGCCTGGCCGTGATGGGCGTGTCCGCCTCTGCTGGGATGAGCGTTGCCAAGTGTGACGGTGACACCCCTGCGGGTGTGAGTCGTGCGCGGCTGTGTGGCAGACGGTGGCCGCGCAGCGCCGTGCCTGTTCGCAGGGCTGGGGCTTCCACGGGATTATGCCGGGGTCCTGAGTCCGTCATTGCGGGCCGGAAGGGACGCCAGGTGGCCAGGCGACAGATTCCGCGGGATGCCATAGGCTGGACTGTGCGGCCGCTCCTTCCTCCTTCCTTCCCTGCAGTCTGCCAGCGCTGGGCTAGTGGTGTCCTTGTGCCACGTCCGCGTAGCAACGAGGGGACACAGCCAGCCGGTTGGCGGGCTACGGGTGGCCCAGAAACGGGCCTCGGTGGCGGCATTCGCACCACGGACGTGGGCGGGCAAACGCCACGAAGCCGCTGCTGGCACCCAGGAGAGCTGGTGGCTCGACAGCCAGAAGCTCGTCGCCGTGCCCCGCGTCTCCGAGCATAAGGTTTTGTGACCAGGCCGAGGTGTGGCCCCCAGTCCGTGGGAGGGACCCGTGACCGGGTATGACCGTGACTGCGGTGGGGCGGGACCGGCTCTCCGCCCGCCTGGGTCCCTGAGGGCGGGGACGTTGACCGAGGTCCCTGTCCCTGTCCCCGGCGACTCCCTGGAAGCCCAAGTCCCGCTTTCCTCTGAATCAGAAGTATAAATACCCGCCCCTCCCCCGTTCCTCCTGAATATCAGGCAAATCCGCTCTGCCCCGCGCGGGCCGCCAGGCCCAAGTCCCCGGGGCTCCGTCTCGAGTCCCGCGTGGGGCGGGGTCTGCAGTCTGGGGGTCTCCCGCCTCCCGGGGTGTCTCAGTTCTCGGGCCCCCCGAGGTGCCCGCGGGGCTCCCGGCCTCCTGGACTCGGGGTCCCCCGGGGTCCCCCAAGACCCCCGCTTCCCTGGGGCTCCCGCGGCCCGGAGACACGGGCTGGGGTCTCCGCGCGCCACCCCCGCGCCCTGTCACCAGGCCCCGCCCTCACACCATGAAGGCCCCGAAGTAGGAGCGGGTGCCGTCGCGCAGGCGCACCAGGCGCTCCTCGGGCACGCGGACCACCACCTCCTCGCCGGCCTCCAGGTGCACCACGCCGCCCAGGAAGCTGCTGTCCCACCAGACGCGGGCGCTGGCCGCGCGCCCGCAGGGCGACCGCCGGCTGACCAGCAGCTCCAGCTCCTCGGGGTAGCGGGGCGTGCGCTTGTAGAGGCCGTGCGTGACGGGCAGGCCGCCGGCCAGGCCCTGGGGGCAGCCCACGCCGCCCAGCTGCACCTTGGAGTAGACGTAGTAGTAGCCCGCCTCCGTGGTCACCAGGGCCCCGTCGCGGTAGCCGAGGCCCCTCAGGAAGGCCAGGCCCAGCTGCGTCTCCCACAGCAGCGGGCCGCCGCTGCCTGTCAAGCTGGAGTTGGCCCCTGGGGGGGAGAGACAAAGGGCGCTGCCCGTCAGCACGTGTCCTACCCCTGCTGTGTGACCCCAGGCCGGTCTGCACCCTCTCTGAGCCTCCGGCTCTCTGCTAGGCTGCTTGCATGTCTTAATTCGCTTTATCCCTGCTTCGCAGATCCGGGAAACTGAGGCACAGGGAAACAAAGCGACTCGCTCAGTATACATGCCTTAAATCGCTGCATCCCCTTTTGCAGCTGGGGAAACTGAGGCACGGAGAAACAAAGTATCGCCTTCTGCCAAGGGGGAAACTGAGGCATAGAGCCATAAAGCGACTTGCCAGAAAGCATCGACACTTGGGAGTTGGCAGAACCAAGCAACCAGAATGGAACACGCCTCGGTTCCAGAAGCCTGGTAACCTCTATGTGCCTCAGTTTCTCTCTCTGTAGAATGGAGACATGAATAGTACCTGCTTAGGGTTTAATGAATTATTTTTAAATGTTTTTAATTTTAATTTTTTTTTTTTTTTTGTAGAGACAGGGTCTTGGTATGTTACTCAGGCCGGTCTCGAACTCCCGGCCCCATGTAGTAATAGGCAGCAGCGTGGAACCTTCTGAGGTCTCAGCCTGTCGGACCCACATTCAGTCCGCCACGCTCCTTCCTTTGCCCCATGAAAACTCCGAGGTGGGACCGGAGCTTTGCCTCGGCCTCCCAAAGGGCTGGGATTACAGGCGTGTGCCACCATGCCCCAAAGGATTAAGACATATAAAGCGTGTGACAGTGCATGACACCTCGTAAGCACTGTATAAGGGTTAGTTAAATAAATAAAATTAGAAATACCTATTCCCCCCTCCCCCAGAGCCTGTGCTCTGGGCAACTCTGTGAATAAATATTGAATGAGCGAATGAGTGAGTGAATGAATGAATGACTATGCCAACATGTGGGGGCATTTGTGCTATCTTCCCAGGACACCCTGCCCCCGCCCCACACCAGGACCCCGGGTCCCCCTCACCTGTGAGGTGTGCTGCCGGGTTGACACGGTGGGACCTCCGCTCTGGGGAAAGAGGGTCAGAGGTTAGAAGCAAAGGTCACCTCGCGAGGGGTCACCGCGTCCACCTCCCGGAGTGAGCCCCACCCCTTCCGGAGTGACCCACACTTCTGCTTCTCAGGCCTGGGGGAGGGGCACCTGTGGGGCTGGGGCCAGTTGTGCAAATCACGTTGGGCAATGCCGAGGGGTGGGGGCAGCGTGGGAACCGCCCCACCTCCCTCCTGGGGACCGGGCCCCCGACTCACCTTGCATCAGCTGCTCCCAGGAGCCCGAGTCTCCGTCCTGAAAGTGCAGAGAGAGCCCACGGTGAGAACCCGTGGCGGGGGCCACGCCCCGGCATTACTCGCACACATGGCCAGTGGCCATCGACACCGCCGTCAGACACGCACACAGGGCCACGTGCACGCACACACATCCCGCCAGCAGCCTCATAACCCCCAGTGCCTCAGTTTCCCGCTCTGTAAATGGAGTTGTGAATACTGCGTGCCTAGGACTTCAGGAGTATGTGTAGGGCGTATTAGGGTCCCTGCCACATAGTATGCACTATCGAACGATTTAATAAATAAGGAGTATTTTAAAAATAGGGTCAGGTGTGGCGGCTCACGCCTGCAGTCCCAGCACTTTGGGAGGCCGAGGGGGGAGGATCGCTTGAGGCCAGGAGTTTGAGACCAGCCTGGGCAACATAGCAAGACCTCATCTTTACAAAAAATTAGAAAATTATCCAGGTGTGGTGGCGCATGCCTGTAGACCCAGCTACTCAGGAGGCTGAGGTAGGAGGATCGCTTGAGGCCAGGGGTTGGAGGCTGCAGTGAGCTGTGATCATCATGCCCCTGCCCTCCAGCCTGGACAGCACAGTGAAACTCTTGTCTCAAAAAAAAAAAAAATGCCTGGACATCCAGATGGCTGGACATACGAACCCCAGCCCGAGAATACGGACACGGGACACGGCACAGACCGAACACGTACGTGGTACGCTGAGCGGACACACGTGGAGTGAAACAAACACGTGGACACGTGGTCTGTGGATCCATGTGTATCTGCAGACACAGAGGCCAGCGACGAGACGCACAGCACCAGGCCATAGACAGGTGGACACGGGAACACATGGGCACATGTACCCGGGACGCCAGCACGTGACCACATGGGTCCATGCGGCCACCAGACGCAGACACAGGGCGCAGTGACATAAAGACCCAAGACCCAAAGGGGCCAGCTCTCATGGGCATGGCGCAGAGCACACGCAGACCCACAGGTGCGGCTCACAGACAGACGGACACCTCCACGGCCGGCCGGAAACAGCCGGACAGAGAGATCAGCGACAGTCCCAGTGACACGGGCGAGGGCACAGCTAACAACCCTGGGAACGCCGGAGTGTCGGTTCCCATGGGGTGAGCACGGGCCGTGGCCAGCCACCGCCGGTCCCCACGCGTGCCCTATGGCACTTCGTCCCCTATGAAGTGGGCACTTGTGTTTCGTGGAGGAGGAGACCGAGCCTCAGGGAGGTGAACTCACCTGTCCTGGGCTGGCGGCAGCCACTCAGGGTCAAGATGGATGCTCCTGGTCCGTGCCCTGCCCTACACACACACACGCGGGGACACACATGACACGGAAGCCAGCCCCAGGCCGCACTCACCGGCAGGCGGGCGACGGCGTCCGCCAGGCGCCAGTGCAGCTGCAGCAGGAACCAGCCCTGGACGGCCAGCCCGGCCCCCATGGCGAACAGCAGGAGGGCCAGGCCCACGCGGGCCGCGCCGCAGGGCCGTCCCCGGCGGCTCCGTCCCAGCCTCCTGAACGGGATGTCCGTCTGTCCTTCCACCGAGAACACCGAGGGCCGCACGGCTCTCTCCTCCATGCCCGGACAGACGCGGCCCCAAGGCGCCCGGGCACAGGCCTGGCACCCGGTCCCTTCGCCGCAGAGGAAACCGAAGTTGCCCAACGCTCGGGGCGAGCGGGCCGCGGACGGCGCCCTGGGCCCCGGGGCCGCCTTTAGAGCCGGCCGGCCCCACCCCTTCCCCACTCGCCGCCTCTCCTTCCTGCCCCGCCGCCGCCGCTCACTCTCACTCACCAGTGTCTCTCACACTTTCCAGCCGCTTCTGAAAATGTGACTCAGGTGTGGATTGCAGAGGGGAGGCCCCCGCTTTCCCTTCTTGGCCGCTGCTGCGTGGCTCGGTCACCAGACACTGACTGAGGACTTCCTGCGTGTGACACGCACCGCTGCGGGTTTGAAGGACGCGGCAGTGAACCGGGCACCGAGGCCCCCGCTTGTGTGGAGCGAGCGCCTATACGGATGCGTTGAGAGAGACGAGAAACCGAGTAAGGGAGAAAATAATACGTGGTGTTTAGACGGCGACAAGTGCAGTGAAAAGTGCAAGAGTGGAGTGAGGAGTGTGTGTGCACACGTGTGTATGTGTGTGTGCACGAGTCTGTAGGCATATGTGTGTGTTCAGGCATGTACATGTACATGTGTATGTGAGCAGGTGTGTGCATACGTGTGTGGGGTGCATCTGTGTGTGGTCTGTGTACATGTGTGCGTTGCGTGCACGTGTGCATACATGTATCTGTCATGAGCAGGTGTGTGTGTGCGCACATGGGCATGCTTGTATCTGCCATGTGCATGCACGTGGGCATGCATGTATCTGTCATGTGCAGGTGTGTACATGCACATGGGCATGCGTGTATCTGTCATGCGCAGGTGTGTCCACATGTGGGTGCATTTGTGTGCATTGTGTGAATGTATGTGGGTGCACACATGTGGAGGGGAGGTTCATGTTTGTGTGTGTGTACGCGTATGTGTGTGTGCATGCATGAATTTTTTAAATTGGAAGATGTAGTTGGGGTGGAACCACTGTCCACCCAGTTAACCCAAGACCTGGGAGTCCTGCACTCTCTTCTCTCTCTAGCAAGCCCTGAGGGCTCAACCTCCAAACCAGACCTCAAATCCCACCACCTGTCTCCACGCCCGCTGTGCTACCCTAGCTAAGTGCTACGGAATGAACCTCTGTGTTCCCCCAAATTCATACGCTGAAGCCTTAATCCCCAGTGTCATGGTATAAGGAGGTGGGGCCTTTGAAAGGTCATTAGGTCGTGACAGTGGAGCCCCGTGATGGGATTAGCGCCCCCGTAAGAAGGGACAGGAGACGTTCTCTGTGTCCTCCACGTGAGATGCAGCAAGAGGGCAGCTGTCTGCAAACCAGGAAGAGAGCCCTCACCAGCAACTAACCACGCCCACACCCTGAACTTGGACTTCCAGCCTCCAGAACTGTCAGAGATAAATGCGTGCTATTTATTGAAGCCACCGAGTCTGTGGCATGTTGTTGTAGCAGCGCGAGCTGACTGAGACTCTAAGGCACCCCATCTCTCGCTCGGACTGCTGCAGCAGCTCCCCAACTGGACGTCCTTCCTCACCTCTTGCCTCCTTAAAATTCACCCTCTATCTTCTCGCTGGCGTGAGCTTGCTTATTTGTTTATTTATATTTTATTTCATCGGTGCGCAGGTCACGTGACATAAAACCATTTAAAAATGAACGACACGGTGGCATTCTGTGCATCAAAAATGTCTGACCCCCAACTCCAGCTCCAAAACATTTTTCATCATTTCATCTCCTCCCCCACTCCCTCCCCACCCCCGCAGCCCAAGCCCCTGGCAACCACTAGTTTGCTTTCCCGCTTTGTGAATTTATCTGTTCTGGTATTTTGTAAAAATAGAAACATATGTGGTCTTTTGTGTCTGGCTTCATTCACTGAGCATGAGGTCCAAGTTTCATCCACATCGTGGCGCGTGTTGGAGCTTTATCCCTTTTGATGGCTGCGTAATATTCCACTGGGTGGCTGGACCACATTGTGTCTTGATGGATGTTTAAGTCGTTTCCACCTTTTCGGCGATTGTGGCTGTCACCTGCTTATTCAAGTCTACCGATGGCCTCCAGGGCTTTGGAAATCCCAGCCCTTGGGTGAGATCCACCCATCTCTGTGTAGTCAAAGGACCAATGGCACTTTGGTGAGAATCCGAGACCCGGCTGTGGTGGCCGCCTCTGTCCCTGTGCCCCACCCCTCTCCCAAAGCCTGCCTCCCTGGCCAACCAATGGTCAACACCTTGCCATTGTCCAAGGCCTGAGCTGGTTGTGTTAGCGGCCACCAGACGTATCGGGGTGTCCTCTCTTGGCCGCTGCCAGGTGCCAAGTGGTGGACTCTCCTTCTGGGAGTTGGTGGCTGAACGAGTTGTCTCGTCTCTGGCCCACTGCTCAAGGTGAGAGCCACGGTCTCTGGAGAGAAAGGAGCTCTGGGGTCTGGTTGTCACTGGGTCAGCACAGTGGCCACCCCCTGACCCCCTCACCAGCCTGCCTGGACCTCCAGGCCACACCCCCCCCCCCCCCCCCCCCCCCCCCCCGGACAGGGCACTCTCCGTCGGCAGAATGCCTCCGGCAGCTGGGAGCAAAGCGTCCCTGCCAGCCTGGATGTCCCATCCCAAGCGAACAGGGCACAGCAGGCCAGAAATTTCCTCTCTTGTTTTTTAAGTACCTTCGTAATAGCCTCGATTTTACCTCTTGGCCCTCAGAGCCAAACACACTTACTATCTGGCCCTTTGCAGGAAAAGCTTGCAGCCAAACTTGTCCCCGAGCTCAGGATAGATGCCAAGTGGCCTTCACCTGGGGCTTCTGCTGGGCTGGGGGCCCTTGTAATTTTGCCCCCTCTGCCCCAGGCCTCTTGGGCCTGTGTGCTGCTTCTTCCTGCTGCCGAGAACGGTCTTCCCCGGATCTCCCAAAGCTGCCTCTTCCTTGTCATCTGTTTTCCTCTCTCTCTTTTTCAAATTCATTTTGTAATTTTAGAGAGGGTCTTGCTCTGTCACCCAGGCTGGAGTGTGTAGTGCGATCATAGCTCACTGCAGCCTCCAACTCCTGGGCTCAAGCGATCCTCCTGCCTCAGCCTCCCGAGTAGCTGGGACTAGAGGCACGCGCCATCACACCCGGCTGAATTGTTGAAAATTTTTTCTTAGAGACGGGGTCTTGCTATGTTGCCCAGGCTGGTCTCGAGTTCCTCGCCTCAAGTGATCCTTCTGTCTCAGCCTCCCAGAGTGCTGGGATTACAGGTGTGAGCCACCGCGCCTGCCTTGTGTTTTGGTTCAGGAACTCAAGAGGACACAGAGACAGAGAGACAATGAGAGAGAGAGAGAGAGAGACAGGGAAACAGAGATGGAGAGAGAGACAGAGAGGGACATTGATTTATTTTAAGGAATGGGGTCACATGATCATTGGGGGTTGCACACCAGAAATCCACAGGGAAAGCCAGCAAGTGGAACTCAGGGAAGAGCTAACGCTGCAGTCTTGAACCTCAAGGTTGGAAACTAAGGCAGAATTTCTATGTTGCAGGCTTGAGGCATAATTCCTTCTGCGAGAAACCTCATCATTTGCTCCTCTGACCTTCAACTGATCAGACGTGGCTCACTCACATGACCAAGGCTCATCTTCAATTCCCATCTAAGAAATACCTCCCTGGCAACATGCAAACTAGTGTTTGACCAAACAACCAGTCATTGTAGCTTGGCTAAGTGGTCACACAAAATTAACCCTCACATCACTCAATCTAACATTTGGGGGCCCAAGCAGGGGGATGGCTTGAGGCCAGGAGTTGGAGACCAGCCTGGGCAACATAGCAAGACCTCATCTCTACAAAAAAATTAAAAAAAAAAAAAAGTCAGCCAAGTGTGGTGGTGCATACGCCTATAGTCCCAGCTACTTGGGAGGCTGGGGCAGGAGGATCACTTGAGCCCGGGAGTTGGAGGCTGCAGTGAGCTGTGATGATACCATTGCACTCCAGCCTGGGTGACAAAACAAAACAAAATCCTGTCTGTGCTAGTCACAGCTTCCACCAATAGATTTCAGCTCAAAATAAAAACAGGCATAGACAAAAACCAAAAAGCATCCCCGGGTGTTCGAGAAATGAACAAAATGAACCCACAGCAGGTGAAAGGGAGATGGACCGAGACAGGAAGTGAGAGGACGGGAAGTAGCGTGGTGGCCTGGCAGAGGGCGTCGGCTGGGATTCCCAGTGAGCACAGAGGCACCTTGGGACTCCCCTCTATGGGACACTGTGGCATTTGGGGCTGGAAGGACAGGGCGGGCTGTGCCCCTACGTCCCCATAATCCTGGGATTGGGAAGTGGGGGTTTCCAGGACCGGGGTGTCCCGGGGAGGGGAAGGAGGCTGTGCCGGAGCGACTTGCAGGCTCAGGGGCATGTCCCGTGATGAGCTGGTGCGGCGGAGCTGGGAGACTGGATCCCGCCCCTAACACAGGCGCCGTCCCGGCCTCCGAGGGGCCAGCGGTGCCGTGAGAAGAGGCGCTGGGGGCCCCAGTTCCCCTTAGCAGCAGCGGTGGCCCCCAACACCCGTGGCCGCTGCTCCCCACGCAGTCCGGGTGACGCTGTGACCACAACGGCCCCCACACTGCCTCCCCGACTGCTGACTCACGTCTTCCCCTGCCCGGGGCGCCAGCGGAAACGTCGCCCTGCCCGCCCCCAACCCCTTTCTCTTGGTGCCAGCACGCTCCACCCCAAGGCCTGACGGGCCCATCTAGAGACTGGGGCTGGTGGCGTGAGCCGGGGCGAGGGGTGGAAATCAGGACAGGTGAGGGTGCTGTTGAGGTGAGCTCGCAGATAAAGATGGAGGTGTGCGGGGGCAGGGAGGATGCAGAAAAATAATAATGCAGGTGGATACAGGTGAGGGTGCAGATCAGAGAGCAGGTAAAAAGATTCAGATGAAAATATTGATAAGGAAACAGGTAAGCAAGTCAGTGAGAACTCAGGTGAAGGGGTGGCAAGCTGCAGATGAGAATTCAGGGAAACATGGAGATTGCAGGTGAGATGCAGGTGTGCATCAGGCCAGGTACAGGTGAGATGCAGGTGCATGTCAGCCCAGGTGCAGGTGAGATGCAGGTGCATGTCAGCCCAGGTGCAGGTGAGATGCAGGTGCGTGTCAGGCCAGGTGCAGGTGAGATGCAGGTGCATGTCAGGCCAGGTACAGGTGAGATGCAGATGTGCATCAGGCCAAGTGCAGGTGAGATGCAGTTTGAGGTCGGGTCAGGTGCAGGTGAGATGCAGGTGGAGGTCGGTCCAGGTGCAGGTGAGATGCAGGTGCGTGTCAGGCCAGGTGCAGGTGAGATGCAGGTTGAGGTCGGGCCAGGTGCAGGTGAGATGCAGGTGGAGGTCGGTCCAGGTGCAGGTGAGATGCAGGTGCGTGTCAGGCCAGGTGCAGGTGAGATGCAGGTGCGTGTCAGGCCAGGTGCAGGTGAGATGCAGGTGCGCGTCAGGCCAGGTGCAGGTGAGATGCAGGTGCGTGTCAGGCCAGGTGCGGGTGAGATGCAGGTGCGTGTCAGGCCAGGTGCAGGTGAGATGCAGGTGCGCGTCAGGCCAGGCACAGGTGAAGCAGGCATGCCCTCTTTGGGCAAAGAAGCCAGCACTCTTGCATGTAAAAGAAGAGGAAAAAAATGAAGCAGGGGCAGGTAAGGGTTCAGGTAGGCTGGAGCTGGGCTGCAGGTGAGGCAGGTGGAGATGGCCTCTTGCCTTCCCTGGAAGAATTCCAGCCTTCGGGAGACACGTGAACCAGAACGGAAGCTTTATTGGGGGTGGGGGCGTGGGCGCGGTCAGTTAGGGCAGCCGAAGACAACCATGCTCTCGGTGAAGGAGCCGAGGTCCAGGCACTGCTTCTGGAACTCCTCGTCTTGGCATTCCTCCGCGTGCGGCCACAGCTCCACCCACGTGTCCTTCCCGATGATGTAGCTGGTGCTGCGGCCCAGGGGAGGCAGGTCAGGAGGGGTGGGGGAGGGCGGGGG
>VSMD01068748.1:0-104164 GCA_008750895.1 Mirza zaza | reverse complement strand
GGTTTAAGTCTTTTATCCATCGTGAATTAATTTTTGTGAGTGGTGACAGACAGTGTCCTGTTTCATTCTTCTGCATGTGTCTATCCAATTTTCCCAGCACCATATATTGAATGGGCCTTCCTTTCCCCAGTGTGTATTTTGTCGGCTTTGTCAAAGATCACTTGGTTGTAGGTAGATGGTTTTATATGTGGGTTCTCTGTTCTTTTTTTTTTTGAGACAGAGTCTCGCTTTGTTTCCCAGGCTAGAGTGAGTGCTGTGGCGTCAGCCTAGCTCACAGCAACCTCAAACTCCTGGGCTCAAGCAATCCTGCTGCCTCAGCCTCCCAAGTAGCTGGGACTACAGGCATGTGCCACCATGCCCGGCTAATTTTTTCTATATATATATATATTAGTTGGCCAATTAATTTCTTTCTATTTATAGTAGAGACGGGGTCTAGCTCTTGCTCAGGCTGGTTTCAAACTCCTGACCTCGAGCAATCCGCCCACCTCGGCCTCCCAGAGTGCTAGGATTACAGGCGTGAGCCACCGCGCCTGGCCCTCTGTTCTTTTTAATACTATTGGTGAACTAGAATATCGGTGATAGGCTATGTCACAACATAACAGGTACAGAAAGCCACAGGATACATACGGCACATTCTCAAAGTGGGTCTTCTTTAGTAAAAAGTTTGGGGAAAATATACTATAACCCAAAGAAAATATGGGTTTAACCTGAATTAGAATGGAAGCTGCTTAAGAAATTTTACTCAAGGGGGAAGGGGGGCATGGGCAATATATGTAACCTTAACACTTGTATTCCCATAATATGCTAAAATAAAAAAAATAAAAAAAATTTTAAAGAAAAAAGAAAGAAAGAAAGAAAGAACAAATGAAAGAAAGAAAGAAAGAAAGAAAGAAATTTTAAACAAAACCTCAAAGAAATTTTGCTTTCCCGTAAACATTTTGGCTTACACTATCAGATGCCTAATAAATTGTCAGGTTTCTTGTACAATTTGTGGTGGAAATATTTGAGAAGAACTTTTTCTATCTATTTCATGCATCCGGTGGGTCCCTATAGTCCCCAAGGGGACAAAACTTGGTTCTTGAGAAACAGAAAAATCTTAGCCATTAAGGTGGATTGTGGTCTTTCAAAAGGGTCAAAATACATAAACAGATATGTAGTGTGTCTGTGTTATAAAATTCACTGGGTAGAAATGAGAAAAAAATATATAAAAATTCTCCTTGGCAGGCACAATAATGAAAAAAGGTTGAGAAACACTATTCAGATCAGTCACTTGTCTTTACTTTCTAATTGATTTTAAACTTGTTCTTCCATGATAATAGTAGATTTTGTCCACTACCAATCCCAACCATATTTGAAGCTATTATAGAGAGGTCAGTAAGGAAGAATAAAGAAGAAAATAATTGATATTGATAATATCATTTGTTATTAAGGAAAGGTGGTCACCAAATGAGGATTGAACTAATAATAAAACTAAGACCATGCAGTTTTATTTTCATTGACCATAAAGTGTTTTATTATGATGACTTCTTTATTTATTAAGTGTCTTCAATGATTAGAAGTTTGAGAAGAAAAAAATCTTTATGGGAAAATATTTTGTTATAATAAACACAATAAAGTTAATATAAACACAGAGAAATGTATAATCATTGCCCATTGTACAAAGGCATCAATATTTAATGTTCAGAGAAATGAAAATGGCTCCATGTTGATGAATATGCTTAATTGGGATGCAATAGCCAAGCCATGGAATTGCTAAACTATTAAATGAAAATAAGCCAGAAGGATGCCAGTCTTGGTTCTCAAATCATTTCACCCCTTAATCTACTCCAGCTATTTAGCATAAATGTAGACAATGATGTTACTTCTTCCCTTGCAGAAAAAAATGATGCCATTTGAAGGACTCTAGGATTAATTGCTTAATTCTACTGGTTTAACATACACTACGAGAGTGTCATGGCCGTTTTGCACTTTGCAGTCTGATGAAACAAACTGTTTTGACAACCCTTTACAACCTGAGTCTCAAGGGGTTTAAAAATAGGCTGTTTTCCAAATCTTACCTTGAGAAATGATTTCTCTTCTGGAGACATGATTAATAAGCTTGAAGTCTCTTTCTTTTATTTAATGACCTTGGTGGTTTATTTGCGCCCCTTAATTTAATAGCAGTTAATGTATGGGAAGACAATGCCCTTTATTTGATCTTTGCCCCTAGGCTGACTCCTACATTTAGCAGTGAAATTTTGTGCAATGTACTATAAAAAGGCTGAGGTCCCACAGTCTTAGTTATGCTCAGGCTGTTGCTTTGCAGAAACAGTTGGCTTCTATTGCCTGTGAGGGCCCAAATTATCGGACGCTTGGTCAATTCAGATTACAGGTTTCAGGCAGAAAATGCCTCCCTTATTAAAACTTTATTCTCTCTGTCTTCTATGATAGACTGGCCAGCTCTATTCAGAGTTTAGCTTTCTTGTGTGGAATACTGTTGATAATGGTTGTAAGCAACTACTACTACTTCTTCCAGCAAGTCTGGGTGATAGGTGGCTGCCACTACAATCATAGCGGGCAATTATTTAACCAAATATTTTATCCTGGAATAACAAGGATCACCAGCTTTCTAGACTACAGTATGTGTGTTCTTTCTGTCCATTGCCTAATAAAGTGACATACGGATTTTGTATTTTAAATCATGCCAAATATATGTGGTTGATTGGGAAATTATAAATTTCTGTTCCAAAACACAAACAAATTTGAACTTAGTACCACAGTGTAAGTTAAAGAAATCTTGAAACTTAGAAAAATGCTGATGCTTGTAAGTTATTCAAGAGATGAAACAATCACTGTCTGCTTTTTGCTGTATAATAAACCTGACATTTGAACATTGGCAGGATGAAGTTTTGCTATTAAAATGTAAACTCCACAAAGAGGATTGTGTCTGCCTTGTCCAATGGTAGAATTTCTGCATCTAATACAATGTCATTCAATAAATATTTGTTCAATTAAATTCAATGGCGTGTCGCCTTGGTTCCAAATATTTTAAGAAAGATTAACAGAACTAATTGTTTTAGTCAAATCAGCTCTACCAATTCAAAACTAATACTCTTTCTAGTTTATAGCATTAAATGAGTTTTTATGCTTTGTGATTTTTTCTCTATTAAATTGACAAATTTTAAGGGTCATGTTTTTAACTCCTCCTTCATCCTGTTTCTCCTTATCCCTACTGTCATTCTAAGGGTATAAGCATATCCCATGTTCTTTTTCAAAGAGTCAGTTACTTAGTTTTAACTTTTTATATAAATGACACGTAAATATGGTAAAAAATAAAATGATGCAGAAGAGCTTATGAAGAAAAGCAACTGTCCTTTGCCTCATCCCTCCTGTCTTCATCTTTAGTCCCTAGCAATAACCTCTTTTAACTATTTATATTTTAGTTCCTCTAACAGTTATCTAGTTGTTGTCTCCAATACTATCTTTCAAAGTAGATTCCAAATTTCATCCAGGATAATTAAATAAGGAACCATCTTTTTGTGAAATATTCTTATTTTCCTTTTGTTTACCTGGTACTAGGAAAGTGCCTGGCACTTAGCTGGCTCTCAGTAAACATTTAATATATTGAAAAATTATAATAAAGATTAGCTTAAAAAGGTGATATTTCTCCCTAAGGCAGTACAAATTCCCTTAAGATAGAGAAGGAAAATTAAAGCAAAAACAGGCCAGGTGCAGTAGCTCCCGCCAGTAATCCTAACACTCTAGGAAGCCGAGGCAGCAAAATCACTTGAGGTCAAGGAGTTGGAGACCAGCCTGAGCAATAATTAGGCCCCATCTGTACTAAAAATAGAAAAAAAAATAGCCAGGCCATTAGAAATACACAAAAATGAGCTGGGCATGATGGTGCATGCCTGTCCCAGCTACTTGGGAGGCTGGGGCAGGAGGATCGCTTGAGCCCAGGAGTTTGAGGTTGCTGTCAGCTAGGCTGAGATCACAGCACTCTACCTCAGGTCTCAAAAAAGAAAAAGAAAAAAAAAATAAGTGAAAACAAAAGCATCAAATGAGATTATTTCTCCACTACTATCAATCTCACCACAATTTAATGGAATGTAATCTTTTCCCCTCCAAGGTTATAATTATGTAACAGCGGACAAGTGCTCCTCATATTATATTTTATGTAATGCAGCTAACCTCAGAGATAGTAGCAGCAAGTTCTTTTAACTTCCAAATGTGCTATCCCCCAAATTGTTTCATTTGCATCTGCATACCCCCGAAATCTTGTCCTTAATTCTATTTAAAAAAACTTTAGTAGCAAATCTATGTCCAAATGCATGCTTTTGAATAGACTTGAAATAGATAAAATGACATTTTTTAATAGTTCTGTTTTCATTGAATTAGAAATTTGCTAATCCTTAAATATCACTTCCTATGTGAACTGATTTCTCCAAAAAGAGTAGTCATTTTTTCCTCTTGCTCCCATAGTGATGGCTATACTCCTCTAACATTGCTGGTTTTACTTTATCTTGTAATTTACTTTTCCTTTTGCTCCCATCCCATGGACTTTCATTAAAAGGTAGAATTTACTGAGGCTGTGTCTATTCTGAGTGTGCTAGATGCTCTATAAGCAGATGTATTCAGAGTATAAAGGAGCTGGGTAAATCCATTGACAGAAGAATGGAAGTGACACATAAGAATACCTGTCAATGTTTAAGCAGAGAGTGCTGAGCACAGGGTGAAGTTCCAGGCAGGGACATTGCAGGAGTATCTCAGAAGATGAGACCAATATCCTTTACATTGTTGGTTTGCAGAGAATATATTGTTATTCCTATCCTACCTTTTGTAATATATTTGTGGCCTATGCTTGAAAATCCACTATCCCACCATCACATATTGGTTCCTTCTGAGTGTAGACCCGACTGACATCCAGAGTCTGGGGGAAGGTCTCTGTCCAGGCCATGTGTATCATGGGAGACATCAGTTTCTGCTCTGTCAGTCCCCACATTAGGAAGGATTCCTACCAATGGCTCATGCTGATGACAGCACAGCAGTTAAAATATGTTTGGCTATTGCAGCAGGTAATTCTAGTGTTTTAACTCTAAATGTCATAGATCTTTTTTCTATTTTGTAGAATTTAGTGTCCACACTTAATTGTGTAGATCTCAGTATATAGACTATTGCACAGGGAAGGTAGGATAGCTCAAAAAGAAGCAATGTAGAGTATAATGTATGTATTCAATATTATATATCACAGGAAAATTGAGAGAAATGTTAAGACTATGTCCATTGTAGTCCTCTTTTCTTACCAACCAAGTGGATGACTTTGAGAAATTCACATGGCTAGCTGGGCTCACAGAATTTTCACATGTAAAATGAGCATGGAAAAAAAGGGTATTCACTAATATTCTTATAGCTCTAAGAAGCCATGGTTTTATAAAGGCTGAGTTTATATAATTATTTTACACTGGAAACCAGCAATTCTAATATTTCCTTTAATGGAGTATCTAGGAGATGATTGGAGCCAGCTAGAATTAGTATTGAAACAGCCAATAATAAGTTGATTGAAAAGTATATTGCCTTAACTATGGAGACAGAATGGCTCTGGTTTACTGAAGTAAATTTGGAGACATAGAAAATTAATCTTGATTAATTAGGGCTCTCACTTGCCTATTGCCTTTTTGAACTTATACATTCTGGGTAGGTTGAGGCCTTGTCCCTCCACACTGTTGAGAGCTGTGAGGGAAACCATGGCTGGAGCTGGTCAGGGCTGTTAGTCCCCAAATCATCATTTCCTGCCTCTGAGAAACATGGAGAAGCTTTGAAGTGAAATGATCTTTCACTCCAACCTCCCTACATGGGTTACAAACTTATGTTCTCTCTCTCAATTTATCCACAAATGAGGTTTCCTTGGAATGGTTCGGTTTAAGTTTGTTTAATTTGAATCCAGGCAGGCAGGGCATAAACTGTGTGGGTCATAATAACACCTTTCACTGGGGCCTGTTTCCCTCATTTATATTTCTCTCTAGAACATCATGGTGTTTGAAGGTTGGGGGTCAAGAAAGCCATAAAAGCTTGTTGTTAAAGGGTTTTTGAGTGTACTTTTGCTTGGCAGCAATTACTCCTCTGTGAAGGTAACAAATCCTCTGGAATGAAACTATAGTAATTTAACCGATGGCCACACAAACATTTATAATCACTGTGGCTTAAAATGTATAGTTATGGAAGTAGGCAATTAAAACTAGAATGTACAATGGAATGTACAAGGGAAATTGAATCAATGACCAACAATAATGTCCTTCCTAGACAATCAAATAAGGTATCAAGTAACCCTGATACCTTAATAGATTCTGGCAAAAAGGTCTTCCTAAAATTCTCAGTGACTAAATGTCACCTTGTATCATTACAAAGGGAAAGCAGGTAGGGAAAGTGGAGGGTTCTACTCTAAGAGGTGAATCTGCCAGTGCACAAAAGCTGTGTAACCCCTCTCTGCCTTCCAAATATCATTTGGAGGTTGTTCCAAATCTTAAAATCTAAAGCCATTTAACTTCAACACAGCTGGGCTAAGGTTCCCAGTATATGCCTAGCAATTAACACATGAACTTTCTATTTAGTACAGAAAAAAAAAAATCTCCCTGATTTGGTTGAATCTCAAATGTTAACAGTTTTATTTTTCAATTCATTTATTTTCAACTTTCATATCACATCCCGCCTGACATGTAAAGGCTTAGGCTGTGAAAAAGCAGAAAACCTTATAGAAAATAAAAAGATATTTTAATAAACAGCTTAATCCTCTCTAGCCGTACTTCCTAAAATGAATTTTTAAGTAACCATGTAATTATAAGTGGAGTTCAAGTTAGAGCAGGAATGTCAAATGACTGCAAGGAATTGTTCCACGTGGGAATATTCTTCAGGGGGAATCCCAAAGAAGCACAGCTTCAACTTTTGGAGCACTTTGAAAAGCACTGGTATGGTCGATTTTTCTGTGGGTTACTATGGTCTTTCAACTCACTCCCTCCACGCTGTCAAATGAAAAAGGATCCAGCCCAGACTGATAAATCATGAGCTAGAAAAGCTATCAGAAACCAAAAAGCAGCTCAAAGTGTCAGAGAAAATGACAACTCAAGCCACTTGCTGCTTGTAGAATATCTACAACAAAGAAAATATGTTTGTGGCATATCATAAAAACACTAGCTAATTTAATATTCCTGGCAAGCCTAAAATTATAGCTGAAGATGTGATAATATAAACTAAAAACAAAAACAATGATGAGATACAGGAAGATGCTTTTATATGTACTGGCATGATTTTCCTCTTTTTAGCTTTTAAGGGCATTATTGGAAGCTCATATTAGTAAGAAATGAATTATTGGTCTTGTTTGGATTCCAAAGTTTTGTTTGAAAAATGGATTTCCTCTTAACATTGTGGAACAAAATTCTCTGTGGCTACCATTGTGTGAACAGATAGGTATAAAAACAAGAATGAAATGTCCACACCACAATGAATGTTAAAAGGATTGCCCAGTGACTAAGTGATGGGTTAAACATAGAATTGTATCTATAAGATGCCTTATGGGTGAAGGTTATCCTTTTCACTTGCTTCCAAATCTGCACTTTGACTCCAATCATTGAATCGCCATTTTACAGTTGAGGAAACAGTGCACCAAATCAGGCAGAAGGGAAGTTATTTACTCTGGAAGACTTTCTAGCTAACCAGTGATTAGAACCCAAAGTTCTCCATTCCTAGTCCATCACTGGTTAGCTATAAAGTCTTCCTGAGTAAACTGAGTTTTCTCCCTTATATTAATATTATTTCATATTTCATGAGTTACATGTAACACACTCAATCTTATTATGTTATTTCTTTAAGCTCTATAAAAACTGTCTTAGTAGCATTATAAGAATTTATTGGATTGTATAAGAACACTAATAATATCATTTGATAGCATCCTCTTTTCATTCTCCTATACACACACCTGTCTTTTTCAATTATTAAAAATGTAATTGCTACTACTAAATTGTGAAGAAGTATCTGTGGTGTTAATATGCTCCCTGAATATTAGTTTCTTTCCAAGAGCAAGTAAAATGTGTAGGAATAAATTCCTCTAACGCTTGTATGGCTATTTATTTTGTTACAGCAGTTATTGATGCCCCTTGAAAGATTTAAATGATGCATTTACTTTTTTTAGTGCATTTCTCCACTTACAATGTTTTTTCTTTCTTCAGTGCTCTTTACTAATAATATTTATACAAATAAAAATTTTTGAATCATTTTTAGCTTTCATTTTTCTCTAAATCTCTAGAGTTTATTATTTTATTTCTTCAACTTGCTCTGGGTTTAGTTTGCTCCTCTTTTTGTAGTGTCATAGGATGAAAAGTTTTTGATTGATTAGATATCATTCTTTTTTAATATGGAAATTTCACAGCAATACATTTCCTGCCAAGTACCACTTTAGCCTCATCCCATACGTTTTGGTATATTGCTTATTTTTGTTAATTTCAAGGTATTTTCTAATTTTCCTTTTAATTTTTTTTGTGATCCATTGGTTTTGTAGGAGCACTTTGTTCAGTTTCCACATATTTGTGAATTTCCCAAATGTATTTCTGGTATTGATTTCCAATTTCAGTCCATTGTGATTAGAGACCATAGCTTGTATAATTTAAATCCTTTAAATTTATTAAATATTATTTTATGTCTTAGCATATAGAGCATCTTGAATGTACATTTGAGAAGAATGTGTATTGAGTTGTTATTTCTTTTGAGTTATTTTCTTTGTTGTTATTCTAGGGTGATTATATACAGCATAATTTAACAAAATATATTTCACATGTACACTGATTTTATTCCAGTGACACATAGAAATCTTATTCTTACATAGCTCTTTTCTTTGTTTCCTGCATATTGTTATATACATTATGTCTATGTATGCTATAATTCCAGAAATATATTATTACAATGATGAATAAAAAGCAGAGAGGAGAACAACTATGGAGTTTGTTATTCAGTCTTGTTCCTACTCAGGTCCTTTGTCTTTTGTAGTCCAATATATTATATTTCCATATATTGTAGGCCCCCAAGTACTATTCTATACACATTGTTTTATACAATTGCTTTTTAAATAAGTTGAGAGAGGAAGTAGATAAATATGCATTTGTGCCTTTTTCAACACTTCGAATATGTTATTTCACTGCCTTCCTGCCTCCATTGTTGCTGATAGAAGTCAGTTGTTAATTGGTTTTTGTTTCTTTGTATGTGATGAATTATTTCTCTTGCTGGTTTCAGGATTTTGTCTTTGTCATAGTCTTTCAGCATGTTTATGATTATGTATCTGGATATAGATCTCTTTGTGTTTATCCTACTTGAAGTTAGCATTATGGATGTGTAGATTGATGTTTTAAATCAATTTTCAACTATTAGTTTCATATATATATATATATATATATATATATATATATTTCACTCCTTTCCTTTTCCTCCTCTTATTCTGGTACTCCCATTATGTCTATGCTGTTACTTTACTGGTTCTCACACATCTCTAGAATATATTAATTCTTCTTCTTTTTTAAACTGTTCTTTAGATTTCCACATGTCTATTGATCTATATTCAAGTTTTTCATACTTTTTTGCCATTCAAATCTAAAGTTGAGCACCTGTAGTGAATTTTCCATTTCAAGGTTATTATACTTTTCAATTCTAAAATTTAGGGTTTCTTTTTTTATAACAAGTATCTGTTTGCTGATATCCTCTGTTAATGAGACATGGACATTATGTCTTCCTTTCTTTGTTTCTTTCTTTTTTTTTTTTACTTTACCTGGATTCTGGTAAGATACCCAACAACTCATTTTGGGATGGGATAAGATACACGTTAAGATTTTCAACTCTATTCTAATGATCCAAGAAGTCTGAATATTTGGTTTCTTTCTTTTTTAAAAATTGTTTTTTATTTTAGCATATTATGGGGGTACAAGTGTTAACATTGTTTCCTTTGGTCATTTGAACATATTTATAATGACTTCTTTGATGTCTTTGTGTATTAAATGCAATACTTGGCACTCATATAGGATGTTTCTTTTGTTTTCACTTTTTCCTGTGTATGGGTCACACTTTTCTGTTCCTGATGTTTCTTCTTAGAGGAAGGGACCAACCATCATTGGACATACAATATGTATAGACACGCTAGGATCACAGTGATTGTAGCAGTATTCTCTTTGTATTTTTCCTAAACTTTCTGCTAAGTTGTCTGCCTCTGTTTGTATCGTCCACTGGTGGTAGGATCTAGCAATTTTTCTGCTAAATCCCAGGGGCATAAATTGGTCCATAGTCCAGTTTAAACTTAGGCCCCTTTGCAGAGGTAGTTTTGGGGGCTATTTTTTACTCTGACCTGGGGAGTGCCCTTCTTAGCTGTTACTTGTCTTGTTCTCTCTGGTCACATAGAAACCCTGTAGTTTAGCTTATTGGTCTCATGGTGCTTCCATGGTAATCTTAATTGTTTACCACCAAAATATTCATTGCCTTCAAGAGTGCTCTTAGATTTGTGCTTATTCATGCTGTGTTTCAAACAAAATCAGCTCCTTTGAGGAGAACTTCATATCTCTCTGTTCTTATGGACTACATTTCCCACCAGGCAAAACATTTAAGCCACATCTTCATAGCTAGAGCCAAAAGTGTCACCACTTCTTATGAGCAGAGCATTGGGTGGTGGCAGTAGCCTCAGGTCTCCTTGGCTTGTTTCTTCTGGCATAAAACGTGTGCTCTATGAGTTATCTGAGGTTATGACCATTGGAGTCCCAGCATTCTCGCCCTCCTGTGCCTAGGGAAGTGTCCCATTCCATAAATGGAGTTGGGTGGAGGAAGTGATTACTTAATCTCTTGGGTCACCAGAAATTTAGCCTATCCAAGGAATCTTGAAACTGGAAAGGATGAGAAATACTGGTGGTCTGTCCCTAACAGTGAGATACTGTACTCTTGACTGTGGTCTGAGGGGAGAGAAAGCCACACCCAACAGGACTAGAGTTTCTATCCTGCTAAGGTGAGGAGGGTGACAGGGGGAGTGAGTCATGGTTCAAATGCCATAGACTCCTGCCATTCTTCCTGACATTTTATAGATTTTTTTAAGCAATGTTTTTTCATATACTTTATATCCTTGGGCAAATTTCTAGGACTTTAAAGGGTTATTGTTGTTGTTTTAAAAATAATTTTCAGCAGTTATTTATTTATTTGTTTTTACTGGGCAACAGGTCTTTGAAACTACTCAGATCATTCTAGACATAGCAGCTTGACTTTATAAACATATGTTTTAAAATCTTAGAGCTCTTTAAGTCACATATCTATAAAGCAAAGATAATATTGGGAGTTCTGTGGTTTGAATGTGTTCCCCAAAATCCATGTTGAAAACTTGATTCCAAAACTTGAAAACTTGACTCCAAAAACAACAGTGTTTGGAGGTGTGTCCTTTTGGGAAGTGTTTAGGTCATGAGGGTTCCATCCTCATGAATGGATTAATGCTGCTATAAAAAAGGCTTGCAGTATCGTGTTTATTCTCTCTTGTTCTTCCACCTTCCACAATGTGAGGATGTGAGGACACCATATGAAAGCCCACAAGAAATGTCAGCACCTTGATCCTGGACTTCCGAGCATCCAGAAAACTGTAAGAAATAAATTTTTGTTCTTTATATTAATACATTATCCAGTCTGTGGTATTGTGTTATAGAAACACAAAGTGGATCAAGGCAAGGACTCTTTCAGTTAGACATTGAGAGAGAGATTGAGAGAAACAGAGAGAGGGAGAAAGAGAGAGAAAGAGAGGAGAGAAGGGGATCTTGTTAAAGTCAGAGTTATTAGATACCTTCTGATTTTATTTTGGACTCAGTAGAACAGAGATTAGATTTTTTTCTTAATTTGTATGTTCCTATAAATTCCAAATTTTAGTGAAAGCAGCTTGGAAAGGACTTTCTAACTCATGCAAATGAATGAATAATGAAATATACAACAGACATAATAAACATAATGTGTTCACTACTGCAGTCATAGCAGTATGCACATTAGATGAAGATGGAGGGAAGAGGTGTCAAGAAGATACAAGTAATAGTTCTTTCCTTTTAACATTTTAAAGATATTTTTCATTATCTAATAGCTTCTCTTTTTTAAAGCACTTCTTTACTTTCCGAAACTACTCCATATTCCAGGTTCTTTTGTGCATTTGCCATCCCAGCCCTAATATTATGTACTGCTCTAAGAAGTCCTGTTTTTGTTTTTTCTTAAATTGGAGAATGTTATTACAAACCAAGATCTGGGTGCTAGATGTGCTCATTTCTACTAGGCTTGCTGTTTTCAGGCCCTGTCAACTGACAGGGCAAGGATATATATGTCTGTGTTATGCCTATAAAAAAAAGGTTTTTTCTGCATTATATTATGTAGTAATGTGCATCAGGATCTTAGGTTCATATCAACCACTTCTGTATGAGTGTCGACTATAGTCGACAGCAACAGATGAACGCGCACAGCGACTTTAGCCGACAGCTGTGTTATGAAGGTGCACAGCCGAGTGTCGACTTTAGCGTTAATAACAAAATTTGACTTTTCTAATTTTTCATTTATCAAAATAAAATTGTGAACATTTAAATGTAATTATTTTAATGTAATAAAAACATATGTGTATATGTTACCTATTCTGATTGACATTACAAGTAAAGCTGCCTGTAAAGTAAAACAAGCTTTCAGTGCTTTAAAGCTTTCCTCATCACACAAGAGCAAAACGGATTTGTCGTCAATGCACAGCAAAACTGTCGTGGGGACTATGAGTGCCAGATGTGGGCAAGGTTTCATGGCCAATGAGCACTGTCCTGAAGTGGTTAACTCCTGCTATAGGAAAATATTGTACTATTAAATTCATCCTCAAAAGGGAATTGTACCCCTGCATCCTGTTTTGTTTTTTTCTCTCTGATCAACTATGAGAAACTTATCCACAGAATCAATACTATTTTGGATAAATTAGATGCTTTTCTACCTAGACCTATCCAGTAATCCAAAAGAAAAAAAAATACTTTTGTTCTGCTATGCCTTTTACAAATATATCCTTTAGTATATTTTTTCCTCAGATACTAAAAGACGAACAGCCATGCTAAATATTTCTCTTTATCAGTTAGTCTTTGTAAAAGCAGCACAGATATGAATGGATTCATTCTTAAGGACAACAGTAATAACAAAAATGAGTTCCTTGGCAAACAATGATATGACAGAAGGAAGAGCCCATGGATCCAGAAAGAATAACAACAGGGGTCTAGAAATAGCAACTATTATCATTCTTGTTTAAATAAACCATAGTAGCAAATAAAAGAGCTTCTGCAGTAGCTAAAAGTGCATTTTTCAGTGATAACATCAAAGCTTGGAGACATGAATGTTAAAATTTGAAGGCTAGAAAAAGATATCAGTGGCCAGGATAAACTGCCACTATCTATAGCAATAGTGCTAAAAGAATTACTAGATATATTAAAAAATCAGTTGGAAAATATGTAAAGGAAATTAAATGGAAACTTCTTAGAGAGACTTAAAATTTTTCCTGTATAATTTTCCTGTACACTTGCTTTCAAAATTTTATTTTTATTTCTTCCTTTTTGGGGACCAAAACATTCAGTGACACAGATGCTCACAATTTTAAGATAAGAAAACTTGAAGATAGATTAATTTCTCTCTCAAATTACAATCAAAGCTAACTTAGCTTTCCAGGTGTTTGCTTATGGACTACACATATAAATCACTATAAATCAGGGTAGTAGTTTTCCCACCATCATAAATGTAGCTTCAGGACAATTCTTGAAATGAATTTACATAGAAGAGATTTAAAAAAAAACCCTCAGGATTGCTTGATGAAATATATTTCCATTTTTGGCTTTTTAAATTTCAACTGAAAGGTTTGTTGGTATAGATGACACCTTATAAAAAGTGATGGCTTCCTTTTCCGTTTCCAGTGTGTTGGGCTTCAGTAAGTGCATCAAATGCGAAATCAGTAGTTTTATAAGGGTCAGTAATATTTGTATTTACTTGGCCTTTTTTTAAATATCAAATTGACACTTTTAAAATAACTTTCAATTAGAATCTCATGACCATGCTTGCAAAATTCAAGAACCTTTCGGAAGACAGCTTGGTTCCCAAGGTAACAATATGCAGCATGTTGTTTTTAAATTGCCAAATAACCTTGCACTCCCAGCCTATTCAAAGTGGCTAAACCTGGGAAATGCCGGGCAGCAGGTGGTGATTCTTAAAGTTGTTTCAAAACGTGATATATTTTTTAAGTTACTGTGTTTCCCTGAAAATAAGACAGGGTCTTATATTAATTTTTCCTCAAGAAGACACCCTAGGGCTTATTTTCAGAGGATATGTTATTTTCCCCTCAAAGCCTCAGCTTGCAGCATGCACAGGATGGCCAGGACCTGACAAGGGGAGCCAACCTTGTTGGTGGGGCTCCCTGCACCTTTCCGGTCACCTCTGGGATAGTCGCTGTCATGATGGGGCAGATGTGAAGGGCTGCTCATCTTCTTTAGCGCTCCTTTACCGCGAAGAAATGCATGGGTTGTGCAGACATGCTGCGTAGCCATGCCCATCACTAAGTCTTATTTTTGGGGTAGGACTTATATTGTGCAAATGCTTAGAAATCCTGCTAGGGCTTATTTTATGGGTAGGTCTTATTTTCTGGAAAACATGGTATTTATTGCAATGACTATTCCTGCCTTTTACATTGATAAGCATTGGAGTATGTTCTAAGCAATACATGAGCTCAGTAGAGGACCAATGAGAACTGATTTGAGATCTTCTGTAATGTGTCACATATCATATATATATATATATATGTATATATATATATATATAGTAATTTACTTTCATAACCATAATTCCAGGTAAATTTAATTATTCCCATTTTAACAGACGAGGAAATGGATTTACAGAACTTTTATCTAATCTGTATGGGCAATGCCCATTCACTTTCTACTATATGCCAGTGATAGTTTAGTGCTAATCAAAAGTTCTGTTAAACACTTTGGGCAAATACACAGAAAACATTTTCATAGTTGTCCATTAATTGGTATGATCTTACTTTTTGCTAGATTTTTAGAGTGATTGCCTATCTTTCCTGACTATTAACAAAATAATCATATCTATGAAAATTGGAAGAGTTAATGATTATTACATTAATAATGCAAAGAGAGCAATGTTTCCAAAATCCCACATTTAAATCCTTGTGTATTTTGTATTAAAAGCATATTTTAGGAATTATGAATTCAAACTTCATTAGGGAAGTATCATGATACTGGTAAGTTAGTGTGTTTTAACAAAAGCAAAAAAAATAAAATAAAATCTAGCCAATTTAAAAATAAAAAAAAAATTGATTCTCCTGTAAATGCTTTGTAAATGCTTTTATTTATTATCTTTGTTTTGTTTAAAGCCATTACAAATTTCTATTAGCATAAGAGTCAATTTAGGAACCAGAATAGTTTACATTTGGGTAACTTATAGGGTTGTTGATTTAAAAAACAGTCTACCATGAAGAGAAAGATTTTCTCTATATTTGGACTGAAATGGTATACCTGTTACTTAATAAATGAATCCATCATAATAAGAATACCACCAAGAATAACTCAGTGCTGTATAGCATCATATTTGTGGGGGCTCAATATTCCTGCCCAGAAAAATTACAGCAAAGCTGAATGAAATTATAGAGAACAGGAGTGAAAAGAGGTTTATTAGGGTGACTTATGTCAGTCTGTCAGGGCAGAGTGAATCATAGTTTGATATCTGACTATGGAACAATGGAGAGAAGGGGACCAGGCACTGAGGAAGAGGGTGGAGGGGAAGGGTTCCCAGGAATCCAATAGAACAGAATGTTTAGTATAATAAAAGATTCCTAAGATTTTTTTGTTTTATTTTATTTTACTTTATTTTTTATTTAAAAATGTTAATTAAGGGGGCACAAGTGCTTTCATTACATGGATATCTTGTATAATGCTTAAGCCAGAGCTTTTGGTGTGCCCATCACCAGAATGGTGTTTATTGTACCCAATAGGTAAGTTTTCATACAATACCCACCCTCTTATCCTCCTTTTTGGTTTCTCATGGCCTTTATCTCTCTTTGTGTCTAAGTGTAGCCATCTATTAGCTTACACTTATTAGTAAGAACATATGGTGTTCATTTTTCCATTCCTGAGATACTTCACTTAGGATAATGGTCTCCAGTTCCAATCCACATTCCTGCAAATGACATTATTTCATTCCTTTTTATGGATGAGCAGTACTCCATGGTACATATATACCATATTTTCTGTCTCCCTTTCCTAATCAGTAAAATGGTATAATTAAAATTCTTACTTCATAAAATTATTGGAAGATATACAAGAAATTCATGTATAATTCTTAGTACAGCACTTGACATATAATTAACATTTGCTTTATGTAAAGTGCAGTTGTTGTTGTTATCACACATTCCACTCTGTTTCCAAAGGAAGCATTAAATGCAGAGGATAATGTCTAAGGCTTTAGAGTCTTAAGATCTGTATTCAAATTATGGCTCAAATTGTGCTATGGTTTGAATGTTTGTGTGCTCCCCAAATTTATATGTTGGAATTCTAACTTCCAAGATAATGGCGATGGTATTAAGAGGTGGAGTCTTTGGGAGGTGATTAGGTCACGTGGGAAGAGCCCTCATGACTATTTGTGCCCTTAATAAAGAGGAACAAGAGAGACCACTTTCCTTTTCTTCCATGTGAGGTTCTAGTGAAAAGACTGTTGCCCCCTAGGCACCAGGATTGGGCCCCCACCAGACACTAAATCTCCTGGTTCCTTGATCTTAGACTTCCCAGCTACCAGAACTATGGTAAATAAATTATAGTTGCTTATAAGCCACACAGTTTATGGTATTTTGCAATAGCAGCCTGCATAGACTAAGACAATCACTTAATAATTTAACGATCATGGCAAGAATTTCACCACTTCAGTTAAAATTTCTTCATGTATAAAATGGTAATTGTGAATAACCTATTTCACATGTTGTTGCAATGATTGCATAGGGTGAATTATTTAGGGAATTCAGTGCTGAGTCTGTACTGAATTCAAAATGGTAGCAATTACTGAGACCAATATCTGTTTCAGAGAGATAGAAGCATTTTTTTCCTACTTTTAAAACTTTCACAAAAGTAGTAACACATGGAACAGAAAGTTACATGATCTCTTAGATACTCTTAGTATATTCTCTACTTAAAAAAAGGTAAACTTCTCAAATACTGCAGCCCTAAAATCCTCATATCTTCCTTTGCTTTTACTCATATTCTCTTTTTCTATCTACACTGAGAACCAAAAAGGGCCGGGCACAGTGGGTCACGCCTGTAATCCTAGCACTCTGGGAGGCCGAGGTGGATGGATTGCTCGAGGTCAGGAGTTCAAAACCAGCCTGAGCAAGAGCGAGACTATGTCTCTACTATACATAGAAAGAAATTAATTAGCCAACTAATATATACAGAAAAAATTAGCCGGGCATGGTGGCGCATGCCTGTAGTCCCAGCTCCTTGGGAGGCTGAGGCAGCAGGATTGCTTGAGCCCAGGAGTTTGAGGTTGCTGTGAGCTAGGCTGACGCCACAGCACTCACTCTAGTAGCCTGGGCAACAAACCGAGACTCTGTCTCAAAAAAAAACTATAAAAAAAAAAAAAAAAAAAAAAAAAAGAACCAAAACAAACTGAAAATTTCTAGGAATGAATCAGCCCCATTGATGATTG
The DNA here is from genome assembly GCA_008750895.1 of Mirza zaza. Taxonomy (NCBI): domain Eukaryota; kingdom Metazoa; phylum Chordata; class Mammalia; order Primates; family Cheirogaleidae; genus Mirza; species Mirza zaza. Next base: position 86,431 of record VSMD01068748.1, on the reverse strand, counting down.
AGTCAGTAAGCGCTATAATGGGCTATATACATTGTCCTCCCTGCCAGTAGGTGGCGCTTGCCAGAAGGAAGAAGCTGCTCGTGTTGTTTTTGGGACCTGTGACCAGCTCTAGTCCCTCAGGAGAAGCACTTGAATGCCCCAAGTGGTGGGCAGGGCCCTGGGGCTCCCAGGCTACTCCTTATTGTACACCACAGCAGAGGCTAGTGGAGGAGTCAGGGTGGGCAGGGCTGGGTCAGGTGAGCCCGCCTCTAGGCTCCACAAAGGGAGCTATCTTGGCAGGGGTCAAGGGTCTGCTCCCAGATAACTGTGGAAGACCACCAGCGAGGGGCTGAAGTGACCCCTCCAATCCAGAAAGCCTGCTTTTGGAGACAGGGCTGTCTGAGATTCACCATCCTGCTGTCAGGAGTGGGTTTCACTCTTCTCCCCCTTTTCCCTGCCCTGCAGTCTCCTTCTGGTGTCTGCCAGCAGCCAGGAGCTCGAACCTGCCGAGCTCACCAGCCATTGCACCGCAGGCTGGGAGCTTCCCCGTCCAGGATCCTGCCCCGCCCGGGCTGAGACGGCAGCTTTCCTGTGAGGGTACTTTCCACGACGTACACTGTGACTCAGTCTCACATTGTACTCTTCTCTCAGTTCTGCCCATGTGGGCTCCTGAGATTAGCTCACAAATCTCTCCTCCTGCTCTTAAGCAATACAATCGAGTCTTGGGGGGATGGGACCTGGCCTGCAGGCCTTTCCCTGGGTACCCCAAGTCCAATCCCTGACCATGCCAGGGAGAAGCGTGCTGGTCTCGAGCTGCCTGTTGAGTGCTCAAGCAGGTTTGGCGTCCCTCTGCTTTGGAGCATGCGCTGCTCTACTGAAGCAGGCAGGTGAGCAGCACTGGGGAGGGCCGGGGGGCAGGGAGCTCACAGACGGAGCACCCCTTGGTCCTGCTGCAGGTCTTTAAAAGGAAGGGTGTGAGTTCTATTCTCTGTGGAAGCTTGGGTGTGGTAGGCACAACAATAGAAGGGGAGGGGCCGCTTCTGAGAGTTTAACTCCATCATCCCTCTTGGCAGCAGTGGGCAGGGGAGGAAAAGTGTCAGAATGGAGGAGAGATAACACTCTGGTCACCTCTGTCCCTCTCTCCAGAAGGCAGCCTTCCTGGAACGCCCAAACTCTGAGGTCACACAGATCCCCCAGAACCCACTCACCCTGTGGCCCCTACAGCCAGGGCAGATGCTTGTGTAGGAAAGAGCTAGACAAAAACTGAGAGGCTGAAGCTCCCTGGGAAGGACAGAGGTGCTCGGTGGGTGGAGAAGCAATATGGCGTGTGCTGTCTCAGTGCTGGGCTGTGGTGACCGGGAAGCAACGCCAAGGGGGGCTGGCAGCCTGGTGCTTTGTCCTCAAGTAGCTCCCAGTTCACTGGTGACAGCAGTTTGGGGGCTTGTGAAGGTAGAAAGGCTCTCCAGCAGTTCAAGAGCCTGCTGACTGACAGAGGTGTGAGAGAAGGAGAAACAAAACCACCACCGACCCTTTTCACTGGGCTCCAGGCTTCTTGGGGGATGCTCTCTGCCAATGTCTTGCTCCTTCTTGTTCTGCTCTGCAACTTCTTCCCATGGAATGTCTGGTGGGCTCTGGCACTTTTCCTTCAGGATTACACCCAGTCTATTTATTTATTTATTTATTTTCATCTAAAACTTTTCCTTCTTTCTGAGACAATCTGGCAGCCGATGTCTCTGGTCAGCCATCTTCCTGGTTCTCCCTGGCCTGTATAATTGTTAAGTTGTGAGTTAAGAGTTGATTAATGAAATGTTTCCTCTAGAGTACCCTGCTTTGCTGTGCCACCTTTTTGTCAATCTCTAGGAATTATTTTGATGTAAGTCATACTTCGAGATCATGATAACCCCATTTTATATCTTGCTGTTTCTTTCTTAGGGAATATAAACACCTTCACTGATTCTTATCTCCTGTTTTCAATAATTTAATTCTCTGTCTTCATATTCCTTATTAAACTCTGTTCTCAGAGGTCATCTTTGTGCCACCTTGAAGTAAATCTGGCAAAACTACAAATGCTGGACCTTTCAAAGATGATGCATTCACACTGGGTTTAAAATTTTATACCTAAGAAAAGAAACTAACTGTACAGAAATGGAATTCAACTATATAGCTGCAGGCAAAGCAGCACCAAGACTTTCTAGTGGTCCCTGAAAATTATACCTGTGACAAAAACTGAACTTGTCCAAGAGAGTATGATAATAGGATCAGATATTTGGAATGGGAAGAGTATAATTGGTGAGAGAAGATATAAAATGGCTTTATGCTTTGTGTCGTTTTTCCTCCTTCAGTGTCTATTCGCTTCCCCTAAGTCATGAGTCCTCAGTTTGAACCTTTTTTCATAACTTATTAGCTGCTAAATATAACCAAGCCAAGCAAATCATTTCAGTTATCTTACCTACGAAATGTTTATTTCTAGTGTATATTGTGAGGACACTAGTGAAAGTTTACAAAACACTTTTTAAGTGCTAGCCTAATATTAATAATTATAAGGACAATGGTTTTCCGATCTGACTCAGGTAAAACGATATATCTAGGCCTTACCCTTTCTACTTCTTGAAAGTTAAACTCTTTGTCTCCCTACTCTAATAGAAAATTAAGAAAATGTTTTTGTAAAGGCAGAGTGAAACATAATTTCAGACTTTAAAAATGGAAGTAAACATTACTAACAGTTTCACGTAATACCTTATTTGGAAATACGTTGCTGTGAAAAAAAATTGGCCTGCCCTCCTATTTCATTTATGTTATAATATTTTCAGTTATTCAAAATTTAAATTATTTTTTATTTTTACTCTTCTCCAAGGAACTTTATAGAAACTCTTGAGGCCCTACTGAAAGATAGTAGTTGTTTAAAACTGAAATGGAGCTTTTCCAGATAGAGGATTATAAAAATAGAGAGTCTTCTTTCTGCATTTAGCTTCCTCTGGACTGGTAAGCCCTTTGTTTGTCAAAGTTTTATTGTTGTTTTGTTTTTATATCAGACTTTCACAGAAGATGCATTACTTGAGTGTAGGCCTAGGGGAAAATAGACATATTCATGAATTATCCTCTTTGTAGACATTTAACCAAAAAGGTGACTTTTTTGAATTCTTATTCGATTTTGCCTTTTATAGAATGTTTAATTTTATATTTTATACAAAGGAGACAATTTCGAGTGGAAATGGGCTTTGATCAAGGCATTAATGTGATAATCAAGTTTCAATTGGAATTAAGTTGAGTGGAATTTCCTACCCTTGCTTTTCCTGTCATAAATAATAATTACCTATTTGTTATTCAACCATATCCAGCTTGTACTATCCAGATCTTGTTGTAAGGCTGTGAAGGCAGACATGTAGTACTGTCAGGGATCTTAAAATTACCCAGTCATGCTCCTTATTTAACAGATGAAGTAAATGGTGCTCAGAAAAACTAAAAAGATAAGGGCTTTGCTCAAGGTTATACCAATGTGTGTTGCTACAAATCCGTACAGCAGTACTTCACCAATTCCATTTCAGCATTTTCTCTGGGCTTTCTCCCTGTTGATAGTGTCCTCTCTTTTTCATCTCTTGCTGGTGCTGTCATCAAGCTCTCTGATATAAAAGAGTTCTCAGATAGTGCAACACACTCAAATGCTTTCCTTCCTATCATGGTTTCCAGGTAGCATGGCTCAGTGTTTTACCTTTAAGGACTGATGGTTCAAATACACGCCCAACTGACTTAAAATATTAACTCCTAGAGAGTCCTTCAGGTAACTGTCAAATACCATGTTCTATTTTTCTGTTTGTTTCAGCTACGTGTATAGCATCCACTCTAAGCTACAAAGAAAACAATTCTGGATCTACTCCATTTTTAATGTTCAATAAAAATGTATGACCTTATTCATAATTTTTTTTCTAATTTTTGATCAGTCAGGCATAATTAAATCCTTAAAAAAGCACTCAAAGCACTGAATTAATTAAAATGTCTTCTGCTTAGGCTGTAAGCATTGAGAAGCAGCACTCAATAGCCATATTTTCCTTATTATCTACCCCTCCTAATTCTTTTTCAAAATAAACCCATGAGAATCAGTTGAAGGCAGTGAGGAGAGAGATTAAGCATTCTTTAAGTAAGAAGGGAGAAGAAAAGGCTACTATTCATAAATGTTGAAGAAGACAGAAGAAGTAATGCCTGTAGGGAAAGTTTTTAGCCAATGCAAAGTTTAAGTTAATACAAGGCATGCACTTGTATTCAGGATAAATAATAGGCAGTGAAGGCAAGACAATGACATTTAACATATTATTAATAAATTGTTAAGTAGTTATTTATGAAATAAATTTAATTTTTTAGAGAGAAGCAAGGCAACAAATATGAAATAAATTTATATAAGGATATAAAATGCACATAGAACTAGATAAAAGAAAAGTGATTTCACTTACATATGTGATATGATGGAGTATAAACTTCCATGCCTTGGATTTTTACATTTAGGGAGGTGGAGCACACTTACTTTTCCATGTTCTTCCCACTAAGTACAATTAAAAACCCTGGATATTACGTATAAAGCAAACATAAGAAGGTAGACTTGACTGGTGACCTTGGGACCTGAGCTATGATTTGGTTATTGAGTTTCCTGGATATTGTTTTTCATCATATATCCTGGACTAGAAGCTAAAGAAGCCAGCAACCTAGAAATACCAACCTATACAGCCCAAAAGTACCCCCCCCACCCAAACTCTTTTCTTTCAGCCAAAGAAAGGGTGAAAGGCAGCCTTGCAAGACAGAAAACTTTTAAGCAGTAACTGCTTCCCTATAAGTAAACACCACACACACAAGCACACACAAAACCGAGGCCCCACCCACCATCCATGCTAGCAAAGTCTAAGTAGGGAGCCTGGACTTCCACCCTTGCAGTCCTATAAGGAAGCACCCAACACTTCCATAGGTTGGTGTCAAAGTAGGCCAAGTATGGGTCTGGGACTTTCATCCCTACTGGCTCCACCAGGAAAACCCCGGTGTTATTAGAGACATGATGCCAATCATACTCCCAAAAGACCCAATCCCAAATGCCATAATCCCAAATGTTGAAATCTGAATTGCAAAAGATCAAAATCCTAATATCTAAAAATCTCAAAAAGCATAGTTCTGAAAAATTAAAATCCCTAATATCGAAAGCCAAATCCTGAGGAAGGGTTTAGTGTGCTTTGGTTATACACAGCATAATAGCATCATGTTAGTCACATCATGCTAAGTTCAACTCCTACTGTGTTATTATCTTTATTTGGAAATTAAGTACAGTTTAATAAAATGTGTATTGGTTCCACGTTGACAAGTGTGGACTTGTGGCTTTAATTTTAGGTGTCAACTTGACTGGATTAAGGAATACCTAGAAATTTAGTAAAGCACAATTTTGGGTCTGATTATGAGGGTGTTTCCAGAGATCAGTGTGTAAGTCTCAGTAGACTAGGTGGGAAGGATCTGCCTCTGATGCTCCAAGTGTTTTGAAGATCATAGAAGAAGTGAAAACACAGGCAAAAAATACAAGAATCTCCCCTACCCAATTATTTAATTGTGTACTTTTGCCCTTCACGCCTAGCAGAGGCTTGCCTTCAAAAAAACACCTTACCACAGAGAATAAAAAGAATTCGACAAGCTTAGTGACCTTCTGAACCAGACACTTGCTGATAAAAAGATTCCTCCAGTGTTACAAAACACGTCAAATGGTGAACAATTCTTGGTTGGGAATTTGACTGTCAAAAAATATAGACTTATATTTACCACTAAATCTAGCATAGAAAAACTAGTGCGCACCTCACTTTGGCTAATGGATGGCATTTTCAAAACTGTCCCCCCTGATTTTTATCAGCTATAAACAATTCATGCCCTTGTTGGGTCTGAACATATTAGAACTTATCCACTTGTTTATATATTAATGACTTGAAAAAGCGAAACATTTTATAAATGCTTATTTGAAGAGTTGGTAGACTTTGCAGGAAAAAATGGATTTCAGTTGAATCCCCAAGCCGTAAAGACAGATTTGGAATCAGGTACTTTTAAAAGTGAATTTCAAGGAGTTACCAATAAAGTTTGTTTTTCTCATTCAGCCCAATGCATCTGGCAGAAAATACAGATGAGACAATTGGCCACGCCATAGGGCAATGACAAAAACTTCGGTTTAAAAATGCATCATTCGTCTGCATAAGCATTTCTTCCAGCTGATGAAATTCCAGGTGCTTTTAATAAATTAAAGCCATATTTTCCTGAGGAAGCCAGTGAAAGTACTGACTGGTTCACAAATAGCTATGTACATGGTAGGATAAGAAGACACTTACGCAAAAGTGTTGCTGTTTGATCACCATTATTGTTGCCACAAAATCTGTGATCTGTATATGAACATATGTGAAATGGGTTTCCACCTACCCAAAACAACACAGAAGCATGGCACAGAGGATGGGAAAATTTCTAAGGGAATGCTCAGGTTGGTGCATGTTGAATCATAGAATTTCAAATAGAACAGCACTACAGAGAAAACAAATATGTTTATACTCTCCTAGGACAGCCATGCCCTAAAAGAAAAGAAAATTAAAACAAAAACAAAGACAAAAACAAAAGAAAACAAAAACACAGCAGCTCATGCCTGTAGTCCCAGCTATTCAGGAAGCTGAGGTGGGAGGATCTGGGATTACTTAAGGCTAAGAGTTCATAACCAGCCTGCTGGGTGATAGAATGAGACCCCCATCTAAAAGAAAAGAAAAGAAAAGAAAAGAAAAGAAAAGAAAAGAAAAGAAAAGGAAAGGAAAGGAAAGGAAAGGAAAGGAAAGGAAAGGAAAGGAAAGGAAAGGAAAGGAAAGGAAAGGAAAGGAAAAAGGAAAGGAAAGGAAAGGAAAGGAAAGGAGAGAAAAGAAGAGAAAAGAAGAGAAAAGAAAAGAAAAGAGCAGCTATCCGTTAAGATGCAAGACTTTGAAATATAGTTAATGATTGTGAAAATCGGCCAGCTCTCTATGACTACCTCTGTGCAATTGCCCATAATCTAGCACTTTAATACACATTTTTGTATGTCTACATTTTCTCAGTGTTTTTAAGTTTTGCTTATTTTTTTGTTTGTTTTATGTTTTTCTCACTATCTTAAACTGTCAGCATTATTTTTTCTAATTTGCTATGCTATGTATTTCATCTTTGCATTGTTTCCAGTACTGGAGAGATAAATTGTGCAAAGACTTTTAGAGAGTTCTAATTCATTTTATGCAGTTTTTCCAAATTTGGCTCCACTAGTACAACATTGGCTTTGTTTGTAAACATTGTGCATATACATAAAAAAGCTGAAAATTTCCTAATAAATGAAGAGATGTCTTTTTTGTACATCTGCATTTGCGAAAGGTAAAATTTCTCCTTAGCTCTTTGAACAACTGCATATGTGATGTCAACTCATCAATCTTGTCAAAAGACTTAGGCTGTCCCTCACAGTATTTCACATGACTGCAGTTATAAAGCTGATTGCACACAATTACCAACCATAGTGATATGCATTTATGCATTTTGCTTTTTGATTTATTTCTTTATGGATATGATTTGTCTGCTCATAACTTATATCAGTGCTACTGTCGTTAGTATACATGAGTGTTTATGATTACAAAAATATACGTTATTATTGCCTATTTTATTGTGTACAGTGGCCTATGAAGTGTTCTGTCATGTTTTTATATGTTTATCAAATAAATCTGCCTATAACAGTGTAAATAAATGTCTTTTAAAGAATTTATTTTTCCAAAATTATATTTTTGAGATTTTGATCTTTCGGGATTTCAACATTCCAGTATTATAACATCTGGGATTGTGTCTTTCGAGATTATGGTCAGAGATCATATGAGGAGCAGGGACATCCACTTCCATCTGGCAGTACTGAGGTGCCCTTTCACTGGGGCAGTGTCAGAGGAGGTCTGCTGAAGAATCAGAACTTTCACCACTGTCCGGAAATAACAAGGCCATAGCACTGGATTTACAGCAGCCGTGATGAAAATGCTTCAACAAACACTTATGGACGTGGTTAAAACAAGTCAGTAAATAGAAAGGTGCAGCAGAGAAATACTAATAGAAAGTCTCATGAGGGAAATGGAAGATATCAAGGAGAACCACGTGGAAAGAAGAGCAATTGAAAATAAAAGTTCAGTAGATGGGCACAACAGCAGAATGGAGGAAGCAGAGGAAAGAATTAGTAAACTGAAAGACAAAAAAACAGAAACTGTTCAATCTGAACAACAAAGACAAAATACACTGGAAAAAGTGAATCAAACCTTAGAGACCCGTGGGACTATAACAAATGGTCTAACACTTATAATTTAAAACCACAAAGTGATATCATTGTACACCAATCAGAAGGCTGCAATAAAAAAATAGTAATATCACCAAATACTGGAAAGGATGCAGAGAAACTGAATCATCTATATATTGCTTGTGGGAATATAAAATAGTACAACCATTTTGAAAAACAGTTTGGCAGTTTCTTAAAAACTAAATGTGCACCTATCATTCTACCCAGCAATTGCAGTTCTGGGCATTTATCTCAGAGACATAAAGACTTATGTTCAAACAAATATCTGTGCATGAATGTTTATAGAAGTTTTATTCTTAATAGCTCAAAACTGGAAACAGCCCAAATACCCTTCCATTGATGAATTAAATGAACTATGGTACATCCATACTGTGAATTTCTATTCAATAACAAAAAAGGAACAAATTATTGACACAAGCAGCAACCTGGATAAATCTCCAGTGAATTATGCTGGACAATAAAAAAGCTAATTTCAGAGGTTACATACTGTGTGATTCTAGCTATGTAAAAAAACTCTTGAAGTGCCAAAATGATAGAAAGGAAGTACAGATCAGTGGTTACAAGGAACTGAGAAAGTGGACGAAATGGGTGTGGCCATAAAAGAGCACCAGGGAGGATCCTTGTGGTGATGGAAATGTTCTGTATCTTGACTGTGTCAATGTTGTGGTATTGTACTATAGTTTTTCAAGGTGTTACCATTGGGGGAAACTTGGCAATGGTTACACATGATTCCTATCTGCATTATTTCTAACAGCAGCATGTGAATATACAATTATCTAAAAACAAACAAAACCTAAAAATTGTATGCCTAATATAAATGCTCTCAAAAGTTTCCACATCACTAGTAGGTAAAATTCAATATTGCATATAATTTATTTTGAGATAATCAAAAGAAGAGTAATAAATGATTTAATATAGGTTGTGTATTTTCCTCTAGAAACTTGTATATGACAACTTACTGGCCTGAGTGAGGCAGTTAATGACTTAATAAGCATTAAAGTACTGTAGTCCTCTAAATCTTGCCCATTTATTTCTGTGAGTTACCTGTATTAAAATTGTTAACAATTGTATCATATATATAAGGGAACTGAATAGTATGTTCAACATTGACAAGTGATTATCATAGCAAGATCTAAAAACCTATGGAGATCTCTGAGACCATTTGAGAGATACATGAGGTCAAAACTGTTTTCATCAATATTATTTGCCTTTTTCATTGTGCTATTGACATTGATGCTAGGTAAAACTGCTGAGACTTTATCAAAAATCAAAGCAGTGGTGCTAATATATACTCCTAGTCATTATATTCTTCACTGTCATGCAGTAATAAAAGGTCTTCACAGTAATACATTTCTGGTTACACTTAAGAATACACTTGATGAAGCAGTAAAATGATTGATTTTATTAAATTTCAACTTGTCAGTAGATATTTTTAATATTCCATTTGATGAACTATGAGGTATGTATACAGCACTTTTGGTGCATACAAAAATATGGTGATTGTCTCCAATAAAACACTTGTGTGACTCTTTCAGTTTTGAGTTTAATGAGTTGCTTTTTGCATGGAACACCATTTTATTGAAAGAACAAATGACACACAAACTATGGTTATTTATACTTGGGTACTTGGTAGACATTGTATTGAAAATAAACAAGGCAAGCCTGTCGTTTCAAGGAAAACAATTGACAGTATTTGTTGCCAGTGATAAAATTTGTGAGTTCAAGTGAAAATTAGAATTTGGGAACATTTGAATCTGTTTCTTTGAGCTTGGCAATTTTCTAATACTTAAAATTTTTCTAATGATAATGGTGGCTATATTAAGTGTGATTTTTAATATTATAGAATAAAATGTGTCACCAATGGAAGATAGATACAACTTAATTAACCAATATTTTCCAAATGGCTAGTGAGTGATAAAACAAAATTAGGCATCAGTAAAAGAAGCATTCAAAGTACAAGCAAGATCAATGGATTTTATTGTTATAAAAAGTTAATTAATTTTACATTGCAATTAATCTTTAAGAAACTATGGCCTATCTAGTTTTGGTGCAGGATCCAAGAAGAAGAGCCACAAGTTTGTTTTAATAGCCTCTAAAGATTATTAAAATAATCTGCCCTTTTCAAACTATCTATCCATGTGAAGCTGAATTTTCTTTATCTGCTTTAAGCAAAAGAATATGTTGCAACAGATTGGATAAAGTAGTCGAGAATGTAACCACCTTCAATTAAGCCAGACATCAGGAAAACTTAAAAAAAAAAAAGTAAAACTATGTCACTGTCTTCACTGATTTTATTTAAAAATAATTATTTTTTATAAAAATAAATTTTCATAACATATACTGAATGTTTTATTATTTTTAAATAAATGAAATTTTTTAGTTTTAATTTTTAATATAGAATAAGTATAAACTTCACCCACAGTAAAAAAAATCTTAAGGATCTTCTACAATTTTTAAGAATGAAAAGAAGAGATCAAAAGTTTGACAACCACTGAACTATATTATTGCTGCCAATGTGTAAAACATTGCAACACAGACCTCTATATCCTTGTGGTACCAGCACTCCTTTAAATTATGCCAATTTTTCAAATAATTAAACTATTGCCAAGACATCTATATTCAACCCACACTGGAAGCAGAACTGAATATATAAGATTCCAAAGCTGTACAAAACTGAAAAGTTGGTAAGATTATATTTTCCCAATTATATTTCCAGTTTGTATAAACTGTAATTTTCTTTTTCCTTTTTTAGTTTTTTTTATACGGGGAAACATTCAAATATACATTAAAGTGAATAGTTTACAACAAACCTCCGTGGACTAATCCAGCTACAAATGTTATGAATATTTTGTCATTCTTCGTTCAATTCCCACATCTCTATTTGTTTCTTTTTACTGGATTATTTAAAATAAAGTTCCAGACATCCTCCCTTTTCATTCACAAATAATTCAGTGTCCCTAACAGATAAAGGATTTTAATAATACCACCATATTTTTAATCTAGAAAAATTAAGAGTAATTCTTTAAATTCTTCTTATAGCCAATTTATGTTCATAAAATCTATTAGTTTCAAAAATGTATTATAGTTTGCCAATATAAGGATGTAAATAAGCCTATTCATTGTATGTCAATTATTATCCTTTAATCCATAACAGTTTCCCACCCTCTTTAAAATTCCTATTATTTATTGAAGAAAATAGCCAATAGTTATATAAAATTTGCCTCATTCTGCATTTTGTGGATAGTGATCTCATGGTGTTTTTTAATGTGTTTCTTTATACCACCATTTACTGTAAACGTATAGAGGCTTGATTAGATTCAGGTTCATTTTTTTTTTTTTGGTGGAGGGGATGAAGAAACTGGAACAATTAATTCATAGGTAGATCTATATATTATTAGTGCATTATACCAGAAGGCATATTACTTTTAGTAATATAAAGATTAAAAGATTCTGGTGTTATAAGCCCAATAAGTTCATTTATTTTCCCAGGCCATTTTTCCTTGAATGGCTTTAGCAGTTATCAATAAACATGGCCTATGTATAAAATTTCTTTAGAATTTTCAAAATAGTGATTTTTTTCTGATTCTATCATTACTTGTACTCTTATTAGTTGTGATTCTTCACTAAAGAACATTCTTTTATCAATTATTTAGTTATAGCCCACACAAGAAAGGCAAGAAAAATATATGTTTTATTTTCTATTTATTTATTAATCTTTAGGAAAATAAATTGGTATGCTGGCAACCTCCAAGAGTGAACAATAAGTGGTTTTTAAAAATATTATTATGGTCTTTATGTATTTTACCTATTTTAATCCATTGCTGTCATTATCCTCCTTGATGCTCAAAATATCCCGTATTTGGCCATTGGCAGCCCTTTCCTATCAGCTTCAATACACTTGAAGACTTCTGTGATTTGCCTGTTTTACTAAACAATACAGTTTGGAGCGATAGTTTGCATCCACAGTGTTTTTCATAATTCCCTTGCTTTCTGTTACATTAAGATACCCCAGGTTAGTCTTATACAATTTCTTCCCCAGTCCCTAATAAGTCATTTTTTCAAGGAGCTGGTGCATTTTAGTGGGAAATTATGATACTTTGAGTCTACAATTTTGGGACCAGTGTTTTTTGTTGCCCCTGGCTTGTTATTGTTTGAATTTTGTAGTGAATACTGCTGGGAATCATATTTTAAAGAGAGGGAGAGAGAGAGAAAGAGAGAGGGGGGAGAGAGAGAGAGAGAGAGAGAGAGAGAGAGAGAGAGAGAGAGAGAGAGAGAGAGAGAGAGAGAGAAAGACCAGAGATTATAAATAAAATTGCAATTTAAATTTAACATTATAGGATTTCTGCTTAACTCTTGATTTTGTCTTGTTTGCTTAACTCTATATTTTATCTTATTTATCTTACACTGAAAAACTTTATTTCTAACAGTATTATTATGAGTGATTGTTAATTTTATCTATATGTGTGTGTGTGTGCACATGTGTGAATATACAAGACTTACGATGGGTCTATATCTCGAGAGGCCCATTGAAAGCTGAAAATATTATAAGTTGAAAATGCATTAAATACACTAACCTGTCCAACATCATAGGTTAATTTAGCCTAACTTAAAGGTGCTCAAAACACTTCCAATAGCCTACAGTTGGACAAAATTATCTAATACAAAGCCTATTTTATAATAAAATGTTGAATATTTCATGCAATTTATTAAAATACTGTACTGAAAGTGAAAGAATGATTTTATGTGTACTATGAAGTACAATTTCTACTGAATGCATTACCACTTCACATTACTGTAAAGTCAAAAAGTCCTAGCTTGAACTATGGTAAGTCAGAGACCGCCTGTATTTTGAAGTCAGATCGTGTTAGGCCTCCAGATTTTCTCTTTTTGTTCAAGATTTCTTATTTCTGAATCTATGTTCTGATAATAGGTCCATGTTCCCCATGCATGGGTCTAGCTCAATAATTATGCCACTTTCCCCATCAAAACTTTCATTCTTACATATATCTTGGTGTCAGTGGTCCTTATTCTAAAATATAGAGTTTTCTTTTTATAACTACTGTAAATATTTATCAAATACTCTTCATAGTACTTGTAATATTGTTAACCAATGAGTCAGAAATCATGGTAATAAGGAGCTAATATGCATTCTAGGATACTTCCGAAGCAGTGTAGTGTGTTGGAATGTAATACATTTGTTAAGTCAATGAACAATGCCTGCTCTGCCTGTGTATTTGGGGAACCTTTGAGATAACTGACTTAACTATTGATCAAATGATTAACAACTCTAAGCTATACCTTTTTCAAGGGCAATTGCTTCTTGTTTCCCATTTTCATTTCCCTGATATTATCCTCTCAGGGATTCACATAATAGGCATTTAAAAGATTTGTTGAATAAATTAAGGGTCCCCTATCTTCCTACCGATGGGTGGTAAAGCCTTTCTTCTATAAAATGCTTTCTGCTAATGTGTAAACTGGCTGATATGTTATTCTTTCCAAGCAGCAAAATACCCAAACCTAATTAAAGGGAAGGAGTTTTCTTTTGTTTAGTTTAATTTTAGAAGACTATTCAAGGATGAGGCTTATTTGTGCCTATAGGACACTGGAGGGGGGCTGATAGATAAATATTGTATTACCTTTTATCACAATTGGGACTTATAAGCATAGTACCTTTCTTCATTGGTTTTGTAGGAAGACAGATTACCAATGCCATGTGGGTAGTTTCCATTAGAATGATGAAATTTTTTTCCAAAGACATCCTGTCCCTGCTGAATGAGGATGGATAGTTTGCCCATCGCGGGGACTTTGGACAGATCCTAAGGATGCTGCAACAACAGACTTGGCCTTAAATGGGCAAAAAAATCTAAGAGTCAGAAAGAATATAAAATTAAAATTCTGACAACTAAATATTGCAGAGATTCTTTCAGAGTATGTAGAAATCAGTGCATTTGTTCTTAGATGCCATTATCAAGTAATTGGTGACTTTCAAGACCAGGATTGCCAAAAAATATGATGAGCTGTGGACTTTGTTCATTCGATTTTTCATCTTTATGGAGTAATTTTATTGATGGCCTTGCTGAAAATGATTTTCCTTAGGGAGCTAAAGCAGCTCAGAAACCAAATCTAAGCAAGAGGGAACTTTAGAAAGTTCTTGTGTTTCATAAGTCAAAGGTTCCTAAAAAGCAAGCTAACAAATTAGCCTTCCATATGCTGTCTCTCAATAATATCTGGCAGTAAAATCTTTAGGCAATCTCCAGTCTATCAATTATAATCCTTTTTTTTTTTTTACTATTTTTTAAAGCATATTTGTATCTGTGAAGAACTCAATCAGTTTTATTAGAAAGTAATGCTACCTGGTAGAGGGTAGGATAGTATTTATTCTTATTGTTCTAGATTGAAATAGATAAAAGCTTTCTCAAAGAATCAAAGCTGCAATGAATATAGGTAGATTGATAGGTATTTGTGTCTAATATTAGCTGGGGTGATTTATAAAGTACAAACTTTGTTTCAAGATCTTTGATACACCAATCACTAAACAAACAACAGGTGTGCACATTGATCAACGACCAGTCGCATCACTTCTTTCAAACAACAGATTGGCTTCTGCATATCTGTTGTTCAGTTCTCATACAAACAGCATGGGTGTGGTTTTCTTGCCTTCTTATCTCCCAGTAATAAATGTGACTTAAAAGCATGGATGATCATAAAAGGGGATTGACTCACAAACACTGGAAATAGAATTCAATTAAAACATACGTGGAATTATAGAAGGAATATCTAATTGTGGGAATGTTGACACCTCTGTTGTTCAAGAGACTCTAGATATATACAGTCAGAAGAACTTAGTGAAGATGAATCTATCAGTGTAAATGAGGAAAGTTATTGTAAGGAAAATGATGAAGTCATCCTGAGTGCCTGCAAAAATGTAAGGTTAAATTTAATGTTAAAAAAAGAAACTTAGAGATATTTCATGACATTGAAAACACAAAAGATAAAATGTTGGAAGCTGATTCAAACTTAAGAATACTCATTCTCTCTCTCTCTGTATACATTTATTTTACTGAAATTTTTGAGAGAAATTTGTGTATATTGTGTCACCTTTCTCCTAAATATTTCAATACGTATTTTCTAAGGACAAGGACATTCTCTCACAAAATGACAATGCAGCTATCAAATTCAGCAACTTTAATGTTTATATAATAGTATTATCTTATTTATAGACTACATTTCAATTTTGCTTATTAGCCAAATAACATCCTTCATAATGATTTTGTTTAAGAAAAAGAGTTAGAGTTTAATCCAGAATCATGTATTACATTTAATTGTTATATGGGTTTCCTTAGCTTTCTTTTATCTGTGCCAATTCCTCTGACTTTCTTTGATGAGTACAGATTGGTCATTTTGTAGAATGTTCTCTAGGTTGTATTTGTCTGAAGCATCTTTATGACTTTATTTAGGTTACACTTTTAGAGAGAAATGCTACATAAATTAATTAAGTTGTGCTCTTTTTAGTGCACAACATCTTAGTGATTATAATGTTGTTTTATGACATTATTCCTTATGTGGTAGTCACTAGTTCTCCTCTGTGACCTTACTATTCTTCGTTTGCATTTAATAAGTACCCTAGTGGGGAGCTTCTTTGAGACTGTAAGTGTACTCTTTCTCATTGTGTTTTCACCCACAAGTTTTAGCATTCTTTCATAGTTGTCTTGACAACACCAAAATGAAGTATATTTCAAAAAATAACTTCTCTGGCTCCTTGGTATTTACTCAAAGGAGCAGGAAATTTATGTCCACAGAAAAACTTGCACATGGATGTTTATAGCAGCTTTATTCATAATTACCCAAACTTGGAAGCAACTAACTTGTACTTTAGTGGGTGAATGAATAAACTGTGATACATACAGACAATGGAATATTATTCAGTGCTAAAAAGAAACAAGCTATCAAGCCATGAAAAAACATGGAGGAAACTTTAATATATATTACTAAGTGGCAGAAGCTAATTTGAAAAGGCTACATAGTATATGATTCCAACTAGATGACATTCTGGAAAAGTCAAAACTATGGAGACAGTAAAAAGATCAGTGGTTGCCAGAGGTTAGAAGGGAGGAAGGGATGAATAGGTAGATCACAGAGGAGTCTTAGGGCAGTGAAAATACTCTGCCTGGATACTATAATAGTGGATTCATGTCATTATGCATTTGTCCAAATAGAATCTGCAACATAGAATACAGAACACCAAGAGTGAACCCAAGTGTTAACCATGGACTTTGGGTGATTAGGATGTATCTTTATAGATTCATCGGTTGTAAGAAATGGACCACTCTGGTGGGAGATGTTTGCATTTTGTTTGTTTGTTTCCCCTGCCCCACCCGCAGGAAATGTTGATAATCACAGAGGCTGTACAAGTGTGGGAACAGGGAGTATATGGGAAATATCTGAACCTTCCACTCAATTTTGCTGTGAACCTAAAATTGTTCTAAAAAAATATGATCTTTACTTTCACAATATGTGGTTGTCCCCAGATCTCAGCCATCTTACTTTGGATATTAGAAAAAACAACTGTTTGTCCATGTAACTTATTTTATTCTCCATGAGTGATAACTCATGATAGTTTTTGTTATGGAAGCAGATTTGATCCTTGCCCTACACACAACTCACCCACATGTATGCCTTTATTTAGTATTATTGGAGTATGAATATTTTCACCCATTTAAGTCTGAAAATGTTGCATTGGGAGATTTGAAAGTGTTTTATTTTTGACATGAACTTCTAATTTGGTTGAAATAAATTTTCAGAAATGAAAATTTTCTGGCACATTTTATTTGGAGCTATAGTATGAGATTTGAGTCTTTTCTAATTTCATCACAGGTAGGATTTGATTCATTATTTTGATTGGTTTTTTTTCAATAGTGTAGACATTACAAAGTAAGGAGGACTTTAATATATTTCTGTGGTTGTCTCAATTGAAATTATTGATGTTTTGTTGTTTTTTGTTTAGACATTTACTTAACTGAGATGGGATTCAAAAGAGGATTTTGGATTAAAAATTAGATAAACAATGGTAGTTTTCAAGAAAATATTTTTTGTTTGCTAATATAATAAACATACATGTTTGAGGCATTGGGAAACAATGTTAATATACATCAATCATGGGCTTATAGTACTGGGGGAGGAGGAAGGAAGGACAAGTAAAAATACTAAAAGCTTCATTAAAGTAATCGAGTAAGTTAGATTTTAGGAGACAAGACTAGAGGCAGGGAAATTGGCTAGAAGTCTATCACAATAATTCAGGCATGATGTGAGAGGAAGGAACAGAGGTCAGAGATAATAAGGAGGTAGAATTTGAAGGACTCAGTTGTCATTTGTATTTGGGGAAATTGGCAATGAAACAAGAACAAAGAATAGGGAATGATTCTAAGTGATCTGCTTTGTGAGTTGGGTGAACAGTAGAGTAGACTATGGAGCAACCAGATTGTAGTCTTAGAGGGCATTGGAGACATTAAGAAAAATTTTTAAATTAACCTGATGGAAGTTTTTTGTTGCAAGTCAGGAATCTGTGCCATATTTTGGATGAGTACAATTTTTAATGGAATTAAATTGCCATTCTTGGCCACTGAGGCAAGAGGAAACAACAAAGCCTGCCTTCTGCCTTCAGCAGTTTTCTGTGTGTACAGTTGAAAATCAAGGGGCAAAGAATTGCCCATAATTGAGGTGAGGAGACCCTGGCCTTATTGACCCTAGCATTGGAGCAATAAGCAAATTGATTTGAAAGTTCTCTTTGAAAATGCTGATTTGCAATGCAGAACTAATAAAGATGGACTAAATTATCCCCATGTGATCTATGAAACAGCCATCCATAACCCTAGAATTCTCTCTAATGGTGTATACTTGGAAGACAGTCAGTGCTATTTTTATCCATTGATGCATTTTCCCCTCTTCATTGTGATTCATTGTGTGCTTTCCTTGGAGCAAATACAATTTGAGATTGAAATAGCCCTATTGGGAATGCTCGCATTAAGCATGAGCTATTTTTTGATACGGACTATCTTTTATAACCTAAGTAGAGTAACAGTTTTATGATCTCTATAGGCTTAGGGAGGCAAAAGACTCAGCACGACAATCACACAGGTAGACTAAAGTCTTGTGTTTCAATAAAGCTGGATGGAGCCTCCAGAAGGAGGTTCTTATATGTGTCTACATTGGCCATAAACAAAACCATTCATTAATTGTTCACTGAACGTGCCCTACACATTCCAAGATGTCCCTTCCCTGTCCACTTATCTAGGTCACATTAAGAGGCTCCAACTTAAGCAGTTTACTCTTTGAAACATATTATTTTCATCACTGTCAGAGTGGTGTCACTATACTCTTAATTCAAAGAATATTTATCATTTCCCTTTCTCATTTGATCCTTGGCAAAGGCTACCATGTATTGGTATAACTCCTTTTTAAAAACGTGTTATGCATGTTTCATTGTTTTCCCTAATGTGATTTTAATTCATCACTAGAAACTTCAGAATCGCAGTACTTTGCCTGCTAAGGTACTTTATCTACAGTAGGGGCTTGATAACAATTTTTCGTGGGTGCTTACAACAATGTAGATGAAATTTAATTTCACTACAAATGATTTTCATTTGCTTTATTGAAAATGGACTCTGATATAAATTTGTAGAATTCTGGAAATTTAAAATGTATCATTTATAGGGATATTTATAAGCCTAGGTCTTCTATTAGATAGTGAACCTATTAAGGGCGAAGGCTGATTCTCACTCATTTCTGATTTCCTCTTAGTAAGGGAGCATACAATAATTGAACTTGTCTTTGCTTTTGTGCAGTTTACAAACCGATGGGGGATAGACAATAACAACGATGACAATAACAACTAAATAGTTATAACAATTATGATTGTAAACAAACAACACAATGCCAATTATAAATTGTTTGTGTGATGTAGTAAATTTAGAAAGCATGGAAGAGAGAAAGTAAGAGAGGAGAACATAATTGACTGGAGAATTCAAAGAACCCCACATTATAGGCAATAAGAATGCCGAAATGAATTTACAACGGAATTTAAAATGAATGCAATAATCAACTGCATTCGATAAGATGCAATTCATTTGTGTGTGTGTGTGTTTTACATGTATATGTTTGTCTTATTAGTTTTCTACAACTTACAGTTGTGAAATAAAGACAATGAAAGCTTGAGATAACTTGAAAGAGTTCATTAGACAGGACACTTAGTAATCATTTTTGCCCATTTCGGGTCTTTAGAATAAAAAAAAAATTCAAAGGAAAATAAATAGAAAAAGGATTTTCCAATATCAACATATTTTAAAATTATTTAGGAATAACAATTAATAATAACCGAAGGACAGCTGCCCTACCTGACCAGACAGGGGCAAACAGCCAGTGCCTACAGTCACTGAAAGATTTGAGTCAAGTCCTCAGGCCCGCCGCTGGCCAGGCCTTTCCTGAAGCATACTGAACCCCTCCCAGCATCCCATGTGCTCCCATCCCAAGGCCTTAGTATGGGAGTCTTAGGCAGAGGCTTTTCTTTCCTATGGGAAAAAAAAAAAATGGTACAGTGAGGGAGCAAGCACTTTCTTATTTGACCTCTGGCTTATGCTGCAGCAGTAAGTAAATAAAAGCTTGACTGTTGCTTTCATTTTGGCATGTTGTCCTAATCAACTGCTCCAACACTTTGCAGCTCAGTTCACAGCTCAGCTCAACTCTTGACGGGCCCCTGAATCTCACTCAAGATGTCGGATTTAAATGAAGATAATGTGGGACATTTAACTTGCAGAATAAAAGTAAAAATTTAAAGAATGGATTTTTGCAAAACCCCGTCTTCCTGTCCTCATTCATTTTCCCACAGTCCTGGCAGCATCTCTGATCACTCACCAAAGCTCCCGTTCTTAAACTCATATTTTCCTGTGGCTTAGTTTCAGAATGCAATCTTAATTTAATTAATATCTATTTAAAGAGCAACTTTAAAATAGCTATACAATCAAGATGTAAACATTTCCTTCAATTGATTTTAATTCAACTTAAAATCCTTTTAGATGTTTTAAAACATTTCTAGTCTACTTCCCTCCCCTCACCACAAAAATCCCCACAAAATTAGTTTCTGCCCTATTGCTAACCTAAGTGTCTTTTGAGGCCTTCCCCTAACTCAACTGATTAGGTCAATGTGTACTAGTGAGAAAGCTACTTTACTTCCACAAGCATTTGTATTTGTGAAGGTCCCAATTAGATCTTTGCAGATGAGATTAGCTCTTCTCCTTAGTACTCCATAGTACTAAGTACTCCTTAGTACACCATTTAGAGAGGTATAACAAAGTGATATGAAAAGTTAATTTACACTCCAGCTCATCTTGACAGAATTCCTTTGTATCAGTCACCCCAAAAATAAACTACTTGCAGCTGAAATCATTCTGGACTCTCCCTGCTTGGAGGAATGGAGAAATACTCACTTAAGGTCTTGGCTTGATTAAAAACTGCGAAAGATCCAAAACATGTAAAATTAACAAGACAGAAAATGTCATTAGGTTGTAATCCTTTTAAGAATATACTGTTTCTTGGAAAACACCATAGCGCAATAAATCTTGCTGAAAGCTCTTGTTTAGTTTTATTTGCCTCAGAGTAACTTGGGCTATGCTGTGGAAATAAATAAGCCCTGAATGCCTAGGGATGCAACACAGTAAGAGTGATGAGCCGCCTAAGTAAATTTGGATGGCAGTGTGTTAATGAGAAAGTGTAAAAACAAACAAACAAACAAAAAAAAAAACAAGACAAAAAGGAACTGTATATAAACTGTGTACTCTAGCTGGCAAATCTGTTATTCACAGAGGCCGGATGGTGAGGACAGCGTGACAGTTCTGAACTTGCTTTGCATGTATACTGGGGATGGGCAAAAGTAAATGGATGGTGACAATTCAGTGCCAGGTTTTTCACGGTTGGAGACAGAAATTGCAAACGAGCAAGGAGGAAAGGCTAGAATGACTTCTGTAGTACTGATGTTAGTATTAACTCATGTTTAGCTTAATACATATGCATTTATGGATTGGTACAGACATAGTTATGGAAATGTATATAAAAAAGAGTTAGTATGCACACATATTTTCTAGCTCTGTCTGCTCAGAGG
The DNA here is from genome assembly GCA_008750895.1 of Mirza zaza. Lineage (NCBI taxonomy): Eukaryota > Metazoa > Chordata > Mammalia > Primates > Cheirogaleidae > Mirza > Mirza zaza. The sequence continues at coordinate 64,967 of VSMD01068748.1, read as the reverse complement.
GCCTACAAGCAGTGACATCCAAGCAGCAACAAGCACACCTGGTGCCCAGATCTTGATTTCTAAACAGCATTCCCCAATAGAAAGAACCAGGCTCCTTGAAGAAATGGCTGATTCCAGGACTGGAGTGGAGAAAAATAGTAGATGAGCCTAGAGCTATCTGGTAGCTCCGAAAAAGCAAGGATGTGCTCAAAAAACAAAAGGATATGCCCAAAGGACACAGGAGCCTACCTGAAAAAACTCTCAATAAACAAAGTTGGAGCAATTCGAGCAACAAAAATAAATGATGTGGTATTAGATTACCACCCAAAGTACAAAATGAACAGATATTAGTCCATACTAATGTAAATACATGATTGCATACATAAGTACATGGGAAGTAGAAATAAATCTTCCTCACAGAAGAATTCCCAATAATACAAGTTAGATATTCCTCTCACCAGGAGGTAGAATGTATCTATACCCTGCCTACTACCACTTTTGAGTGTAGGATGGACTTAGTGATTTGCTTCCAAAGTATAGAATAAGGAGAAGGAAAAAATAGTAACTTTACAGTAGAGAACTTGGCAAACACCAGCAATGAGTCATGTTGATAGCGTGTATTCTATAATGTGATATATGATAGTAGCTACTCTATCACTGTTAGACCTGAGAAAGTTAGACAAGTTATGCCTTTTTAAAGTCATTAGTATCTACTGATTTTTCCATTGTATTTTACTTACAGGGTGAGGTTTCATCAAACTCCAAGGCTTTCAACTTCGCTGATGCTTAAAATTTCTATATTTGTATTATTTCTGCATTGCATTTTGTATACTTATTTGCTGTGCTTTTTAGTTTTTTATTTTTACAATTGCTATGTATTTCCATATATTCTATTCTTATCTGATACTGTTTTCTGTCAGTATCAAATTCTGTCAGTATCGGTTTTCTGTTTTTTAAGTAAAATCATGGTTTCCCCTGATTTTACTTAAAAAATTATCTTTCAAATATCACTTTAGCTATTTCTCACAATTTTTGAAATGCAATTGTTTAGTTCTCGTTCAGTTTCTTGTACTTTGTAAGTCTTAAATGATTTTTTGATAGCAAAATTGTATTTGTGTGGTTTCATTATTTTTTTCTAAATTTCTAGGCATACATCATTTTTGTTATTTTTTGTTATTAATTTCTAAATTCATTGGGAACACATACATTATTACCTTTGACATTGGTAAAGATTTGCTTTGTGGCCTATTAACATGGTTAATTACTGTGATAGTACATATATACTTGAAAATAATAGGTTTTTTTAGAGAGAGGTATATATTTCCCTGTTTATAAATTTGATAAAGTGTATTAAATATGCTATTCAAATATTATGTGATTTGTTTATTTTTTAGCTAGATACATTTTTTGGATAAGTTATCTTCCAATGCATAATTGTTTCTTCATATGTATGTTTTCCTATACTGTCAGTTATTATTTTTAAAAATTTAGAAGCTTGTTATGAGGCTATATATAAAATGACACATTAATTAATTCATTAAACATATACAGTGCTTCCTATGCACCCAAAGCTTTTCTAATACTTCACAATTAATTCGTTTAAACCTCATAACTACCCTATGAGTTAAAGAATATTTTTAGCTTTAGTGGCCCATTTTTCTTGTACTCATTATTGATTGTTTTCATAATCTAAGAACCCAGAACAGGCTTTTATATTATTAAAGCTTTACATTTCTAGACTACTATAAAACAGCAAGTAAACATCTGGAATTATGATAAAATCAAGAGAAATAAAAATATTATTATAGGTATGGGTTGCCATACACACTCTGCATTTCCTCACCGCAGGACGGCAACTTGATAGTTCTTTAATGGCCTCTGTTCATTTAGGTATATTGTCAGACAGATGGTTGACTTCCATTAAAATCAAAATTAAAAAATAAAACAATTTCTAATTATTTCAGAATTCTCATGTAAACTTCTTATACCTTAGCGCATTGCATAGTCATTATTCTATTTATTTGTGCATCTCTAAACCAAAGGAATCGCCATTTAAGGAATCGCCATTTAAGAGTTTGGTGTACAGTCATCCTAGGACAACATGTAATTTCTGTGTTAAATTTCAGAGCAGCCATTTCGTAAACTGCATTATTTCAGAGACTTTGGCTAAGATTGCCAGGATAAGCAAACATTTCTAAATTATCAGTAGAGGCCATTGTCTTCCAAAGATTATTGATTTTGAAAATATTATTTTACAAGAAAGATTTTAATTTTCCTGACACTTGCAAAATAAACAAAAGCAATCACCAAATGCTTTTATTATAATTCCATGAGGTAAGTTAAATAAGTTCCAGAAAGTAATACTTAATGATGTAATTTCTTGTTTTACATGGAATAATATACCCTTTGAAAATAACTTGTTAGCAAACAAAATAATTTTTTTGAAAATGCAAACTGTAGCATATCAGCAGAGTTATGGGAAACTTTTCCAATTAATAAAGCATGAAAATATTTTGTTGTCACTATTATATTTTAATTAATCCATAGTAATCAACATTACTATATTCTATGCATATAGAAGACTAATTAGTGATTTGGAGAAAAAATGGATTAAAATCCAGTTCTAATGTTACCTAATCTCATTACCTGTGGCAAATGACTTTATAAAGTGAAATGTTAATCTTTTATCCATAAAATAGGGATAACTTGTTACCAATCTGATGTATTTTACAGTTGAAATTTAGTATCCTAAATATATAATAATGAAATATTTATATGTATGTCTGTAAAGATAAAGTAGCAAGATAATTAAGAAGTTGATTATATTATGAAAAGTTAATGCATATGAGCATACCTTTCAAACTATGAACATATAGTTATACAATTATTATTTGTAGTTGGTTTAATCCCAGATAATACCATTCAAAGGTCTATAGTAAGTGTTAGTGTGGATGTCCACAGGACTGATTCAACATAGTTTTTATGGTAAACTCCTTGCTGTAACTTTTCAGAATATGTTAAAAAATTGAGTGCCCTCAGCTCCACAATGCAGAAAATATTTCGGTCCTGATATACAATGTTCCTTTTTGGCAAAGAATCTTGAATGCCTCAATACTATTCTCAAATAACTCAGGGAAAGGAAAGAATACAGAGAACAATAAACAATTTGTCTCTCAATTACTTAGTCTTGTCACACTCTGTTAACATATTTTTGATGAGCTTAGAATTCTTACAATTTTCATTATGATAAATTTTATCACAGCTCTTTTCTTTGCATTCTAAATCAACTGTTTTATTATGAAATGCAAAGAAACTGAGCCTCCACAATTTCTACCAATCTATCTACTACAAGAAGCAAAACCAATCCAGATGCAATAAATATGGCACTTTGCCTAGGAAGAAAAAAATCTTAAGTTCCTTTGTGGAATTAGGCATCAAACTTTTCAACTTTTATGTTCCTGTAAAATGGTGGAAGGAGGATTATATGAAATTGGGTGGAAAGTTGTACCCCCAGATAGGAATGGGTGTGACTCATAACATAAAACACAGGCAGTGTGCAGAGGTAGCTGAACGGTGTTTGAGCTGAGTGCGTTTTGTGTATTCCTTCATGGCTCAGTTGAGCTGGGCTGAGTTTTCTGAATTCACCTAGTGTTTATCATGGATGAAATCCTGCCTAAGCAAATGCAAAAATCTCGTTTGTCCTCTAATTGTTTCTTATTATAATAGAGTGATCAAGTTGGAACAACTTCAGGTTTTCAACATAACAGAACTGTGTTAGTGAGCCTGGATTGAATTCTGTTTGGGCTAACCTTCCAGATTCTCCCAGAAATATTCACTGGCACAAACTGTGGCAGTTTGAAGCCCATCCTTTCATTTCCTGATGTGATGCTTCAGGATCTTTCTGCCATTAATATGTGTATCTACTCAGTACTCTTTTTTTTCTTTCTGTTTCTATTCACTATGGCTTACATTCTCAAAGCATTGAAGAAGGAATATGGGACTACTACACCACAGAGCTCTGAATCAGATGATCCCAACAAGTATACCAGGCACTGCTCTGCCCGTATCTAAGCAATTCACCCAACCTGTGTAATTACACTGCCTCCAAGGCACAAAAGCTTTTCCTAATACAGCGTCTGTCAGTGCACCGTGTAGGCCTGAATTTTGGCCTACGCTCAACATATTTCATCAACACTGTGATTGCCCTGGATGCACGCCAATACGACAAGATCAAAACATCAAGAAACAGAAGCATGCTTTCGGCACTACACCAAAATGAAAAAAATTCATTCAAAGGAGGAGCTCGTTTTAGAATTAAATTTTTATCCAAAATTCCTTTCCTTTCCCTTGACCTGATTTTACCCACCCTTGAGGCTTCATTGTTCCACTTGCTCCAATAATTCTTGACATGCTATTCTCCCACTCTCACTGTTTTACCTATCTCACTTTACCCAACAGATATCTAAAGTCACTGCTTCAGCAAGTTCCCTTCACAACCCTGGCCTCCTCACAACACAGACCTACCTTCCTTTTACAGGTTACAGGAGGACGCAGAGCTGCCCAGAGAAGCACCCCAACCTTAGCTCACCCTAGGGCTGTATTGTCTGGAACCTTCCTCTCCACAGTGTTCCTGGATTGATTAGGGGTAAATTTTTCTTTAGTTTTCCTATCTTTAATAATTCATTCTACTCAACTGACTTGTTGACTTTAGGAATAAGGAATAAACACAAAGTCTATTCATTTACAAAGTATTTTCAGTTTTGTAAAGAATCTGAAAATTCAGTTTTGTCAAATGCTTGTGAAGCTTGTACATAAATAATTTTACTAGTGAGGAACTTACTATTTGTTGAGGTAGCTCATTCAGCATTTAGAGAACTCTTTAATTAAGCTCTTAATATGGGGCTAAAAAATCTACTCAGAGTGCCCAACAATGGCAATTCCATCCCTCTAAGACCCCCAGAATAACACAAATTTTTGTCTCTGAAATATTTTCAGAAAGCTAGCTTTCCCCACCAACGCTGAGTTCTTTCTTCTCTACGTCTATGTTCACTTTCTCAAACTTATTCTCTGAAAACGCAGACATGAATTCTTTCAGGGGCCATATTTTGAATATTGAAATTATTTATTTTATTTCTTTCTTTTTTAGATGACAGTGCCCAGAATTATAGCAGAATGCTGTTTTTTTGGTTTTGTTTTCACTTTTCATGATACTTTGCACAATGTAAAGCGATAAGTAGATACTTTAAATCTTCATTGTGCTAAATTTTCTATAAGATGGAGTTTGGAATTAGCCTAACAGGAGTCTTTACTTTTTAATAGCAAAATCTATAGATGGTTTGAAAAACAATATGATTTTCAGGAATTTTCCATTTCTTTGCTTCTTGGTAATTTTCAATATTCTATATGTTTATAAGCAATTTTTCTTAAAATCTTCTTCTCCATTTTTCTCTGCCTATCAAATGTCTAAACTTAAATGCCTATTAAATGCTAAAATTGGTAAAATTATTTAATAGCTCTCAAAGTTTTGTCATTTGATTATACAGGCTATGAAGATATCCTAATTGGTTCTGTTACATGAAAAGAAGATACAGATATACAATACCCCAAAATACCCATATTTAGCCCCAGGTCAGAATTCTTAAGTTCATATTCACCTGGAATGTAATCAACCAATGAGTTCAGTAATCAATTGGTTCAGTGATCAAGCAATGAGTTCTCACCAAAGTCAGCTATCATTTCTAATAATCTTTGCTTTCAGGTAATTTCCCACCCTATAATTTTTTTTTTTTGTCTGAAAATTTGACATAAAATGGATGGTCATGATAAAGAAATTGAGACATTTCCTCCAAATTCATCAATACCACACATGAAGTAAGGCTAGTTTCTTTTATAAAAATCCTACATTTGCTTCTTTTAGAGGAAATATTCACAAGACTAGAGTTTCAAGTGGATATGTTCAAATTGCTTGTAGCAGATTGAAACATAACAAGATTAAATGAGACAACACATGACATGTTTTATAAGTGAAGTGTACGCTATAAATGCTAAGTGTTAAAAGTATATAAGAATTTAAGAATGGCATTGCATGTATTCTGTACTTTTCTCCATTCTACTTACCTTAGATGTACTTCAACATTTAAAAGACCATTGTAATTTCTTTAATATGGGAGTGAGAAAAGGTGGATTTCACTGCAAAAAAAATATCGTTTCATGAGTTCTCATAATTTTTTCCAATATCTTTCAAGAAGACAACAGTCAACACTTAAATTACAAAGTTGTAATCAGTTTTCCTGGTAATCTATTTCATGTTTATGTTGGATGAAATCTGCATTCCAAGCATATTGCCATGCTTGATGGGCAAGTACAGATTCGAACTCTCTCTAGATATCAAAATGGGTCAAAAAGGAGTTCATGGAGAAGGTTGCAGAAAATAACTGCTCAAATCCTGTGGTTAGTGTTGAGAGGAAAAGGCTTTAGCAGTTCAAAACGATATACTCATTGTTACAAAAAAAAAAAAATCTCTATCTTCTGAGTACTTCCAGCCACATGAACTCTTAATTTATCTGATGTCAATCATATATTGGATAAGAATGAAAGATACAAACATCTCGATATAATAGGCTTTATCAATGTCTATTTTGTGTTTTTGTTCTAATATATTGCCATATTATTAATCATTTGGCCTAGAATTATGTCAAGCCAACAGAGGTACACTTTTTATTTTATGTCAATAGACTCCCTCCAAGATATGTAAAATGAGTCATTCACCACCAATTATTACTACAACATAGAAAGAAAAAAGAAGAATCCAGAAATGGATTCTCTACCTCTCCCTGCACTCAGAGTTTGTATGTGTTCCCAGCAAAAAAGACCTGAAGTTTACTTCTATTTGGATTTTCCTTTTTGCATATGTTAGAAATTTTGGTTTTGGTTCAGCAGCTCTCTGATGCCTTCAAACATGTGATTTTTTTTTATTTTTATGGCTTTTCCATAAATTTTTTAAGAGTTTGGTCTTAAAAAACTCCCTCTATCTACCATAAAATATATTTTATGTCTCTCATAGCATTTTACATTTTAATTTCACTGATTACAAGTTATGATGAGCATATTTTCATGTTTATTGACCTTTAGCTGTCATCTTTTGTGAATAATTCAAATATTTCCACTTTATAAATATTATGTCTTTTTTATTGATATGTAGTTCTTTACATAGTCTACATATGAGCTACATATTGATTGTAGGAGTTGCAAATTTCTTCTCACACTCTGCCACTTGTGTTTTTAATTCTTTAAATTTGTCTTTTGAATAGGAACATTTTTAATTGTAATACAGTCCAATTTATCAATATTCTCCTAAATTGTTAGTGTTTTATGTACTGTTTGAGAATTCCCTATGTTAAAGATTCTTGTAGATTTTATTCTAGAAGCTTTTTTGTTTTTAATGATGATGCTATAAGGGATCAATGTTCTTTTGCAAAATATCAAATATCTCTATCCATTAGATTTTGCTGCATAAGAAAGCACATCAAAACTTAAGTTTTTAAAAAGCCAAGAATTTATTTAGTTTATGATTCTCTGGGTCAGCAACTTAGGCTCCATTTACCTGGAACAATCTAGTATCTGAAAGGCTCGATCATGTGTATGTTATCAGAGCCAGTCCATGTGTTTGGTGGTTGGCTGGCTGGGTCATCTGTGCTTCACTATCCAGGAGGCTAGCTCAGACTTACTGATATGATGGTGGTCACAGAATTCTCCAGGCCAACAAAAAAGGACAAGCCCCAATGCACACTTTTCAATCTGTGTTGGCATCATGTTTCCCATCACCCCACTGACCAAATACGGCAACACGGCCAATTCAGATTTAAAAGAGGAAGAGAGAGGACTCCACCTTTTGGTAAAAGGAAAGAATTTATAATGTTTTTTGCATTCTACAACATTCAATTGGCCTAGAACCATTTATTGAAGAGACTTTCCTTTCTCCATCATCCTTCATGGTTACTTTAGAAACAACTAAATTCTATTCGCAGTTTATAGCCTTTGCTGTAGTAAGATTCATCTCTTAACTTGTATATTTTATGTGAGTTACTTAGAATCCCTTTTGCAGTCTGGTTGCCTAGGTAACATATCCCAGCTTTGGTGTATTTTATCTATTTGACAAAATGGCTTTGGCATTCCCCTCAGCTTGACCACATTCTAAACAGATAAAGTCAGACATTCATGGAAAAACACTTGCATATGATTATCACATTATCTTTTCAATGTTTGTAGGTTGCTTTAATATTGGTATACTGAAAGGCTATTGTACACTCTAACTTTTCCTTGAAACATTTGCATTTGTACAGTGATCAGAGCCTCCAGCAAAATCTATGAACACTTAACTGTGGAAACTCAAACATCAGGAAGGAATTGGGGTAAAAAGCTTAGAATTTTTCTGAAAGTGGGACATATACTATATAGCTTATGTAAGTTTATTTATCTTTTGGATTTAGTTTCATAGATAAATTTTAGGTGGCAAGTGCCTGTTTTTTTGTCTTTTGTTTTTCTTTCTATGTTTTATACCAGAGGGCTACCAGTATATTTCTGCTCCCTAGAAAATGCCAGGAAAGCTCTGTGTGATTTACAAGCAGAGTATTTCAGAGATGGTAAAACACATAGACAGCATTTTTCAGGACCATAGTGTTACTCCCTAGGGCAAACTTTCTGAGGCTTATGAGCCTGACAACTCCTCTGTGAGAGAATTCTATTTTATAGAATGTTAGGTACAACCGAAATGCCTGAAGGGGCATGGCCTATATAAGATGCAATTTTAAGGTTGTAAATTAGTTTTAACAAAGCATATAAGATTGCTGAATCCAGTATTCTCTATGTATTGCAAAATTAATGCTTTGGGGCTTTCTTTCAAGCTTGGATAAAGCTAGGTAGAGATTGGGCTTTCTTCTGTGCGGGACATCATCATAACGATTACTTTCTATTCCATCTTGGCTGTAAGGAAAAATTTAAGCTGAGGGATGTGTCCCAGTCCATTAGGCAGTTTAAAGTCCTTGCTATGGCGCAAGATTCATCTCTTAGCTTGTACATTTTATGTGAGTTACTTAGAATCACTTTTGAAGTATGGCTCCCTATATAACATATCTTAACTTTGGTATGATATATGTATACACACACACACACACACACACACACACATATATGACTGAGATGGCTTTGACATTCCACTTTCTTCAGCTTGACCAAACTTTATACAGATTTTTTCCTAACTATAGGTCCTGACCTCCCTCTTCTTAGAGCATTCACTTTAGAAAAGTTTGACTAGTAAATTCTTTCTCTGTCCTTTTGAGATGTAAAACTTACCCGGGTCCTAATCTCTTACCAGTTCTACAACCTAGGAATATCTTTCTTAAGGACCTGGTAGCCATTCCTTTTAAATATAATCATCAAAAAAGAGAAGGCCCTATCTCCTGGTTTTTGTAGGAAGGTAGGAACCTAACTTCCATAAGCAACAATTAGCAAATGTGGATGGCCTGATCACATGACCAACTTTTCCCCTAATGTCCTACTTTACCATTGACTCATTTTTTTTTTTTTTTTTGTATTAGTGGAGTAGAGTTCAATCTCACTCCCCTGTTGCAATAGTCTTGAATAAAGATTTCATTGCCTGTTTAACCTTTATGTTTCAATTTTCTTTGCCATACCCCATTTCCATTTTATGTGAGTAAACCTCTTCTGAGGAGCTAAAATACGAAAACCAATAGCCCCTTTGGTGCTTGGTCAGAAAGTATTTATCACAGCAAAGATGTGTGTGTGTGTGGGGGGGTGGATGTGTACATGTGTATAGCAAAATAGATGCCTTTGGGTCTGGATAGAAAGTCTCTCATCAGTTTTTAAATTGTCACATAGTCATTTTGTCTGATAGGTACCAGCTTAGTTTTATTGGGGATGGAGCCAGGTGTGAGCTTGTGTGGATTTTTCTTGTGCATTCCAAAATGATTCAGATAGTGACCAGATCATGTTTTTAAGTATTGGAAGGGAGTGATCTTATTGATCATTGGATTTAACTCAAGCTGTATGACTAAATGCTCACTAAGCTTTTTCAACCGTATCTCACTGGTCAAATTGAAGATTTAAATGTTAGACAAGATATTTGAGCATCCTATCATAGGATCAAGCTCATTAACACTCATACATTTTCCAATCAAACTAACCTATATTTCCAAACTTCTTTTCTGTATCATTGGATAAAAACAGGGGTTCTCTGAGCAGAGATCAGATAAAATTATTTCCTTATCTTGGCCCACATCATTTCTAGTGGAAAGTTTATGTGCTTAATTTCCACTCTCTTTATTTACACACTTATGATCAAAATATATCCAAATTTGAGTAGATCAGATGATAATTGACTAATGAGCCAAAGTAGTTATTTATATTAGGACCATGCCATGGCAGTGGAAGCTTGTTTTTAAGACCAGCACCATTATTTTTTCCCTTCCTTTATGCACATATCCCTATGAAGAGGTGGAATCTACTCCTCTTTTCCCCTTGAATCTGGGCTAGGCTGAATAACTGGTTTGGCCAATGGGAATGGAAAAGTGACATCCTGCAACTTCTGAGGTTAGGTCATAAAAATTCTTGCAGTTGACCGTGGGCCTCTTGGGCTGTTTGCTCTTGGAACACTTACTCCAGGAGTAGTCAGTGCCATATGAGAAGTCTGTCCATGATGTGAGATGTTCAAGTTATATGAAAAGGCCAAAGGCAAACTCTGCTGGAAGTTTGAAAGCTGAAAATCAGCACCAAAAGTTTGGTGTAAACATTGTAAACATTTGGTGTAACAGAATTAACTCCTCTCTTCATGTATACCATTTGCAAAGAAAATTTGCAGAGGCACATAAAAAGCCAAATCACAATCAGAGAAGTAGATCTTAAGTCTAGTGTTTCATGGCGTTAGATAGTTACCTATGAGAAATTACTGTGTTTATGCCCCCTATAGAATTATATTCAGGATTGCAACCTCCCTAAACAGTTATTCCTTTGGGAAGAAGTATTTTGGAGCTAGCAGGTTGGAATTCAAATCTTAACCCAGCTGTCTTTTTACCTTGGAAAAACTATGTGAATTTTTTCTGCAACTCCATTTCTTCATCCGTAAAATGAGAATGATAATAATAATGCTTCAGAGTGTCTTTTTAATTAATGATATGTAAAATGATGTATCTAACACAAATTAGATGTTCAACGAATGCCAGTCTTCTGCCCCCATTTTCTTTTTTTCCTTAAGCCATTTATTAAACTGCCTTCTCTGTGTCATTTCTCATATTTTTTCAGCTTAAATAATATAGCCATTATCAGTTTGTAGGCGTGTTTCAGCCCTTAGACTGTAAACTGCAGTGTGTACATTCATTTATCTTTGTTTCTCCAAGGATATATAGCTCATACAAAAGACACTTGAAAATACTTGTAGAATAAAGATGTAAAGTTTCACCTCTCCTATAAAGCATCCCATCAATAGCCTATCTGCTACTGATTCTATTGTCTCTGAAAAAAACAACCCACAACGTTGTACCATCTGTCCCATCCTTTGGGTAATCATGACTTAGACATTTCATGTTATATTTCCTTACATGTCAATTTACCACATACAACTTGACTTTTCTCCTGTAAAATCTTCTAAAGTTAGTTGTAAGGTCTTTCTGTGGAATGGTAAGGTATGTCATTTCATTGTTCTAAACTTCCTAAAACAGTGCCATGTACATGTAACATATTTTGAGTGGATAAAATAAGGAAGGATCTTTGTAGGAGTAAAATGAAAGGTCAAGAAGATAGTTAAACTTTTGTAGGCTAAAATAATCTGCTCTATCTCCCATGATTTGGAAATTTGGAGTCTTAATATTAGGGACTATTAGGTATATGCTTAGTTTGGAGTGGTTAAGTCTTATTCATTGTAACTTAAAATGAGAAACGTTATTGCATTGTGGTTGAAACATGGCCTTGATAGCTCAATAGAAAATCAGTTCCCATAAAGCTAGTTGAAAAGTGATTGCTTTTTAATTGGAATTGTTTATAGCCACAGTCCATAGTTTTAAGCTATTTCATGATTCAAACAAATGAGAACAACTTGAAGTCAAGAAAATGATTTAACCACAAAAAAAGAGTAATTTCCCAATGCCAAACAGAAAATAAAATATTAATTTGAGCTAGGAGATGTGAAAGTCACTTTTCTTTAGTAAAAACACATCTAAAGATAAAAATGAGGCCTTACAGAGGAAAAATAGTGAGTTTCTACTAACATCCAACCCAAGAGCAAATGTTGATATATTGACCGACCAAGCTTGCATCTTAGATTTACTCATTGAAAAGTTGTTACCAACACAGAGCCTTCAGAAAGCCAAGTTCTTTTCTATGTCAAGGAATTTGTCCAATCTGTCTGCATCTAATGATTAGTCCAGACGGTTTTACATTTCCTAAGTAATAGTGCTTTTAGAATTTCTCAGGGGCATTACTCCATTATCAAGGCAGTAACTGTCAGGAAGCTGTTAAAAATCTTTGTAGAAGGCTTCCATCTGCTAAGTTTCCAGAAACCATTTTACTTAGCTAAATAACTTTTCCTCCCTTGACTTTTCAATCTTCTACTGTGTTAATATGTCCTGTTTTCTTTAGAACTGAATGCATCTATAAAACTACTATTGTTTTCTTTTCCCCCTATTTCACCTGTTAAATTTCCATAAGAGCTTTTTTCCATTTTATTTTGCTACTTAGTCCTAAAGCAGCAATCTGGTTCATCTTGCAACAAGATAGTAGAAATTATTTATGATCACATTTCACTATCTGGATAGTTGCTTTATCTTCTATGGTAGATTTCCTATGGTTGGTTACTCATTTTAATACAAAATACCTTCAGATATAGGATGGATATATAAAAATTTAGATGAATTAGGGTATGTGTTAAAGAATAGCAGTTTTTAATTTTCATATGGTGTATAGGTAAATTTTTTTAATTGTTCATATCTTTTTCTGTGATTGATATAAATCATTGCTTACCAACTCCAAGGGCATTAAAATATTGTTTTATCTTCTGGAAGTTTTGTATATTTATGTCTTATTTTTAGATCTTATTTTAAGATCTATTTTGAGTTAATTTGTGTATGATGTAAATTAAAAGCCTAGGTTGATTTTTTTCCTCCACACAAAGATGCTATTTTTCTAGTCCCATTATTTGAAAAAACAATATTTTCCTCATTGAATTACCTTGGCAACTTTGTGGAAGAGAAATTATTATCTTTCTATCTATCTATGCATCTCTCTATCTATCTATCTATCCTTTAATATTTAGACTCGATTCTATTATAATGACCTATGTATCTAATCTTATATCAACATCATAATTGCCTGATTATGTCTATATTTATACTACATCCTTAAACCAGGTAGTGCAAGTCTTCTAAATTTAAAAAAAAAATAAAATTACTTATCTATTTGTTATCTTTTATTTCACCATATAGTTTAGAATAAACTTGTCAATTTCAACAAGTAAGACTGCTGGCACTTTGTTTGGGATTGCATTGAGAGAGAGTTCTCTCAACAATGTTTTTTAGTTTGCTTTGTACACACTTTGCACATATTTTGTTAAATTTATCACTAAGTATTTCATGTTTTTGATGGTATTATGACTGATATTTTTTTAAATTTCAATTTCTGCTCATTGCTTATATAGAGAGATACAATTTACTTTTGTGTAGTGATCTGGAACTTTGTAGCATTTGCTAGTTTACCCACAAGTTCTAGTAACTTTTTCTAGATGCCCCAACATACATGCAGATATGCATTTCTGCATGTGTCACATGTGAAAAAAAACAATTTAAATTCTTCCTTTATGATATTTATATGTTTTTATATTTTGACGTATTGAATGGGTTCTTGATAAGAGTGAAGATCATTTCCTTGTTGGTGATATTAAAGGAATATTGAAACTTTCACCATCAAGAGTGATTTTAGCTGAGAATTTCTCATAGAACTCCTTTATCTGCTTGAGAAAATTCCTTTCTGTATTAGTTTGTTGAAAGGTTTTTTGTTGTTTGTTTTTTCTTTTGAATGCATCTTGAATTCTTTCAAAGTTTTTTTTACATCTTTTATGGTAATCATAGCTTTTAAAAAGTCTACTAATAGGTCAATTTACATTGTTGTGGGTATTCTATTGTTAAACCAAACTTACATTCCTGCTGTAAAACTAACTTTGCTATGATACATTGTATTTGCTAATATTTTGTTAAGGAATTTGTATCTCCCTTCAGGAGGATATTATTTTCCAGTTTTATATTCTTGAAATTTCCTTTTTGGCTTTTGATATCAGGGTAATATTGAACACTATTTTCTGAGAAAAAAGGTAATATATGAAATCATTTTTATCTTTGTTTTTCTTACATGATTTGCATTTTTTTCTGGCTACTGTTAAGATTTTCTCTTTATTGCTGGTTTTTAGTAATTTTTCAATGTATTTTGTGTTTTATTTTTATAAATTTCCAAAATCCTGCTGAGTGTCGAACTAGCATTATAATTTTATTCAAATTTGAGAATTTTTTACCCTATATTACTTCAAATTTTTGTTTGTTTCTCTGACCCCACCATGTTTGAAACTCCTATTCCATGTATGTTAGAGAACTCCATTTTGTTCCACAGGTCACTGTTGCTGTGTTAATTTTATTTTATTCTCTTTTTCATTTTTAATAGACTCATTGCTAAATCTGCAAATTTACTGATGTTTTCTTGTGTAATGTCTTATGTGTTGTTAATCTCATCTAATTAAAATTTTCATTTAGACACTTTATTTTTCAATTCTAAAAGTTCTATTTACTTTGTTTTTTAAATTTCCATTTACCTTAGTATTTTGTTCATGTTACTCTTACATACGTCTACATATTTATAATAGCTGTTTATTGCATTTTCTAGTTTCATCATCTATGTCATTTATGGTTCTATTTCTATTCATTATTTTTCTTCTGCTTTTATGCTAAACATTATAGATTTGATGTTGGTAAGAGTCAAGATTCTTTTCTTCCTTTAAAAAGTGTTAGGCTTTGTATTTACTGGCAGGAAATCAGTACTTACGTATCTGAGTCATCCCTTTGAGTGTCTTTTTAAAAAGTGTTGCTAGGACAGTTCTAGAGTTGCCTTCATTCTATTGATAGTTTGACCAGATTACAAAGGTACAGCCCCCTCTGGTGACAAATAATCTTCTGAATATGGGTCACTAAGGACCCACTCCAGCTAGGTGGTGTACAGTATATATCCTAAAGCTTCCCTTATATGAACTGTGGAATTTTTTGCCCTTCAGATACCTGATTGTTCTTTACCTGGCCTTGTGGAGTTTCCTCTACACTTGCATATATGACAGAGTACTCAGCAAAGATGCAAAAGGACTCCTTAGTCAGATTTCTGAAGCTCTTTTTCTCCATAGCTCCCTCTTTTCCAGAAATCTGTCCCCATAACTTCTGGCTGTCTAGGCCTTTTTCCCCCTCCATTTACATTCCTTATCTCTGTAAGGTTACTGGGTTCCTTTTGGGTTTGCCTTTTGGTGCATGTGTTCTTGAAATTGTGTCCGGGCAGCAAACCAGAAAAATTGTCAGGCTAGCTATACCTGTTTCACTTCTCTCAGAAATCAAAGTCCCAAGAGATGCCTTTTTTGTCAATGTCTGAAAATATTTTCTCTTGTTTACTGTTTTTGTTTGTTGTTTGTTTTAGGAGGAGGGTAAATCTGATCCTTCTTATAATGTCATGGCTAAGAATCTGAAGTTACAGATTGTTTTTATATCCCACCTAAGGCCATTTTAAGAACTGTGATTCATGGATATTTTTAACCTTTGGACAGTCAAATAGGTACCAATGAGTTCACATAATTATCACCCCTTCTTTTGGGGAAAAAAAGATGTTTTAAGCAGCAGGATGGGAAAGACCAGGAAATGCTTCAAATAACCCAGCTGTGTACAATTCAAAGATGGCCTTGAGAAACAAGAAAAAAAAATGGAAAATCCTCAATGTAATGCCATTTTCAGAAGATCTTCAGAAGACTTTTTCAAATGTATAAAAAGAAAAAAATAGATTTTAGAACATTTTCAAAGAGTATCCTGGAGGGGAGTCAAGGGAAGTATAAAGGCATCCTCGTCCTCTGCTTGTAAATGTTCACAGACCTAAAAGAAGGGAAACAGAAAATATGAATTGGAAAGAGAAATTACCAACTTATAAAGTCTCCAAATGTGGCTGCACATTTCAAAGAGACATAGAACAATATAAACCAGCTATAAAGGTAATCAATGTATGATCCTCCAGATAAAATAAAAGGGTCTCATTGTACAGGAAGTAAAGGAAAATATTAAAAAGGTAAATCATGAGACTTGAAGCTCTAACTTGGGTGGTGCAAAGGCAATATATGTAACCAAAGTGTTTGTACTTTCATAATATTCTGAAATAAAAAAATAAAATAAAATAAACTTTTCTGGTTACTTCTCAGTAAATAAAAAAATATCTTGAATCTTGAAAGTATATACTAAATGCTTGAGGCAAAATAAACTTTATTCTCCTTGGTTTACAGAAAATACTCAAAATATTGAAAAATTATAACAATCCTTAGTTTCCTTCAAATCTCTTCCTATAACTGTTAATTTGTGAACATTAGCAGAGGAAATTCCTTTCTTCTTTGTGATAGAAACCATGTAGTTTTTATTTGTGATGACCTACGTTGGACATTGAACTCCCAGATAAAAGAAACTGTGAAAGAATTACTTTTTGAAGTCCCTTAAATATCAATAAATGAGCAGATCATAACCAATCTAGACAACATGCTATCTATATTATGTATGAGTCAAGAATAACTATTGTGAAATAATTCCAGAAACTCCACAATCATAATTGGAGAACAGAATAATTAAAAAAAAGCCATGAGAATGTATTTCTTCTCAGAATATCATAAAATTTTGGTTTTATGTATGTGCAAAAATTAGGACATGCTATGACTATGTGAATCAGCAACATGGCATAAATAAGAATTCAGAATGATTCTTGTCAGAATATCATAAACTTTTTTTATTGAAATTATTAAGTTATGCTCTAGAGGTATAAACTCAACAACATGGCAAACCTATTGCCTAGTATAGCCTATCACTTGGATCAGTGGCCAAGGATCATCCTCCATATCTCAGAGTAATTACAGCCTTGAATAAATTAATCAAAGTTATCTTTCAATAATCTGGCCATCTCACAAGTAGTACAACATGTACTGAAATATATTAACTTTCTCTTTGGTTTTATTACAATCCTCTTGCTGGTGAAGGAGATCTGATGGCTATATATCTGTCATTTGAGAAGTGCCCATGCCCAAAACAAATATTTTGAGTAATCCAATGCCAGATTTTTATTTAATAATTTTTTGGATTTTATATTCCATTATTCACTACTAAAGTCCTTATACAAGAATCTCTGATAAACAGAATGACAAATCCATGAAGGAATTCAAGAATCTCATCACAGGTGCACTAAATTGTTTTCTAATTCTTCAAATAGATGGGAATTGTCAGCTTGCAAGATCTATGAGGACATGATCTAGAAAGGCATGATGGCTATCTGATGACATCAGATCATCTCAAATAGACATTTGTTAAAATATTCTCTGAGGCAATCCATCACAATATTGATAAATTGTCCATGATTTGAAACGCCAATGAATACATTTTCTTAGGATGTATTTTACACTATTATCTCTTTTTATAGGTTTTTAGCATGTGCTAAAGGAAAGACCTGAAATAATTAAACTGTTTTTAACAAATTTAATGAAATTCCAAACCAAAACTCAAAAATGTTTATTCAATGGCAAAAGAAAAAGAAATCATCAACAACCCAACAAGATAGAATTTGCAATGTTCCATAGCTAATGTAAACTCTCAAGGCATACAAAAGAAGCAGAAAAATGTGACCTATAATGAGGAACAAAATCATCCCTTTTTGTAAATCCTTATTTCCATCTGGTGTTATTTTCCTTCTGCCTGGGGGAATTCCTTTAACATTTCTTGCAGCTCAGGTCTGCTAATTGCCTTTAAACTTAGTTAGGCAGAACCACAGTAGAATTTGTCCTATGGTTAATTTTGCCCCACAATGGAAGCAAAGATTTTCTGAATACTCTACCTGATACCCTATGGATTATTAGGATTTCTACTCTGCTTTGTGGGAATTGGCATTTGTTTTTTCAGCCCTGCATGAATGCAAGGATCACTACATCTAATTCTCACACATTTCTTTCCACAGTCTCAAATTGTGTTCTCGTATTTTTGTGCTGATTAGTATTTGGCTGCTGACTTACGGGGAACTCCTCCAGATTTCTGAAGTTCTATCTCTGTGCAGCTCTTTCCTCTTGGATACTCTGCAGTGCAAACTCTATCAGCTTTGGCTTCTCCACTTTGCCCACTCTGTCTTTTCCAGCTAATGGTTCTATCTGGTTTTCCTCTTTCTGAGCTACCAGGAAACCTCTCCAGACAGTAAACTGGGGCAATCAGAGAGCCTATCTTGTTTATTTCCTATCTCTCAGTTATTACTCTCTCATTGTTTGATGTTCAGTGTCAGGAGTTTAAGTCTTGAAAGTAGGTTTTTTCTATTTGCCTAAATTTTAATGCATTGAATTTTTTTTTATGAATTTTTTTTTTTATAAACTTCACATTAGTATTCTTTCTACCTCTGATATTCATTTACTTACATAAATCCCACTGGCTATGAGCCATTTAGACAGCAGATGGTTCAGTTTAAATCAATTAAATTGAATGATACGTACCATGATAACTGGGACTATCAAAGTGTATGTCCAAAAAACACCACTGTTCTTTTAACAATTCTTATGATTTTGATGGTCCTTGAGGAAGCTCAACTCAGGTTCACCTGCAACATTTATTAACAATATTAATCCTATGATTTTTATTTGTATATAAAGTGGCAAGATGAGTTAAAAATATTGTTATTATTATTTATCTTATCAACTATTTATTGCCAATGTTTTAACATTTTATTTAATTTTTCAAAAAATTATAATTATGAGGTACAAAATGATGTTAAGATGCATGTATACAGTCTGGAATAAGTAAAGCAAGCAAAGTAACGTATACATCACCTTAAATACTTATCATTTATTCCTCCTGTCTAACTGCAACTTCATACCCTTTGACCCTTTTCCCCACTCCCTACTCTCTGGTAAACACCATTAAACTCTCTGCTTACATGAGATCAATTGTTTGGGATTCCACATATAAGTGAGAGTGTGTGGTATTTGTCTTTCTGTACCTGGCTTATTTTACTGAGCACAGTGTCCTCCAGCTTCATCCATTTTGTAGCAAATGGCAGGATTTCTTTCTTTTTAAAGGATGAATAGGATTCTATGATGTAGATATACCACATTCTTTTCTTTGTTTATCTGTTAATGCACATTTAAGCTGACTCTGTAACTTGGCTACTGTACATAATGCTACAATGAACATGAGAGTGAAGACATCTTTTTGAAATACTGATTTCAAGTATCCAGAAGTGAGATTACTAGATCATATGGCAGTTCTATTTTTAGTCTTTTGAGAGATGTCCACACAATTTTCCATAATGGCTGTATGAATTTACATTGCCACCTACAGTGTACAAGGGCTCCCTTTTCTCCACATCCTCACCAACACTTACTATCCTTTGTCTTCTTGAAAATAGCTATTCCAACAGGGTGTGAGGTGGTTAAATTATAATTTAAATTTTCCTAATAATTAGTGACGCTGGGCATTTTTTCTTATATTTGTTGGCTGTTTGCATGTCTTATTTTGACAAATGTCTATTAAAGTTAGTTGCCCATTTCTTATTTTTTTAAATATTTTGCCCTTGTTTTGAATTTCTAGTATATTTAGAATATTAACTTCCTATCAGATCTATTGCTTAGAAATATACAGTGTTAATACACTCTGTTAATTGATATTCACATGCAGAAGAATGAAATTAGACCCTTATCTAACACCATAGGTAATAATGAACTCCAAATGGATTACAGATCTGAAAATAGGACCTGAAGCTGTAAAACTACTAGTAGAAAATATAGGAGGAAATCCCTACTATGTTGGTCTGGACAATGATTTGTTTGATAGAACCCCAAAAGCACAGGCAATAAGATCAAAAGTTGACAAATGAGATTGCGTCAATCTAAAATGCATCTGCACAGCAAAGGAACTATTACCAGCATTTTTGAAGGCATGGTATTCCTTTTTTACACAAGCAAACATTACTATACTAATTATTATCATTACCAATTATTTTATTTTTTATCATGTTTAATCTTGAAAATGTACCAAAAATAAATCACTTAGACACCACTTAGATCCCTGAGCAATAAAAACATGAGAAGAATTTATGAAACAGCATATTTTTATACCTTGCTTCCTCTATAAGATAGCAAACTCCTAAAGATTAGGATGTATGTTTTAACCCCTTGTTTCCTCCATAGTACCAGGAAGACGTTCCTTTACTATATGTGCCTAATACCATTATTATTTTTCAGTTAATTAACAGATAAATTAATCCACTTCAGTAGGTATGCCAGGCTCAAATAAAAAACACATGGAGAAGTAGGCACTGAATTGATACTTATGGCTTATGTTTAACTTCCTACAAAGTACATTTATAAAATAGAGACCACGTTAGAACTACAGAATCATTGTAGGTATCAACTGAGATATGTTTAAAGCTGATAGAACAACGTTTGGAATAAGGTAAATAGTTAATAGATCATAGCTATTATTTTAATTATTAATTCAATTATCAATAATAAAATACTTAAAACTTATGTATAATTCTTACTCATTTCATATGAAAAATGGCACATTTCTCAGATCTATCTTAGTGTGTGGAATGAATTTATCAGTATTTTTTCAGCATAGTAAATTACTATGAAATTCTTTCAACATTTTTACCCTATTCCATCAGTATCAACAAATTTTAAAATTGAATATATGTGAGATTTTTGGAAAAAAATTGACAATCGCATAAAATGAAGTCATATATAAGAGACTCATAAAAGTGCTAATGTCCTACTGTTAGAAGAAATCTGATAATTCAGTATTAAAATAATTAATAAAACATAGATAAGACAAAGACAAGACAGTCAAGCTTGTATTTATGTAGAACAGATTGAAAGTGAAAAATAGAAATGCCAAGTAATCAAAAGAAAATCAGGTTTAATCTCCTTTTAACAACTCAACGAATATTTATTCTGAGGCTATAAAGGTACATGACAGCAATCCCTGTCTTCAGGGCATTTACAGGCCTGTGCTGGGGCTGATTACAGAAGCAGGTGGTTTCAGCATCATGTTGAGTGAGTGCTATGATAGCATAAGCTCCAAGAGTGGGCACCAAGCCCAGCTTAGAGTGTGAAGAAAACTTGAATGGGAGGACACCTTAGCTGATTTGAAAGAATGAAGATGAGTTAGGTTGGAAAAAAAAAAAGCAAGAAAAAAGATGTAAGCAGAGGAAAATAAGCATGAATCAATGGGCTGCTCAATATTTCTACAGACAAAATTGTGTGGTGAGAAGCTGCAGGGGAAGAGGCTGGGGAAGTAGACAGACTCCGGAGCACCTGTGATCTTGTGCACATGCTAAGGAGCTGGGCTTTATTTTATAGCAAGAGGGAACTGCTTATATTTGTTTTTGAGATCAATTTTCCCAGGATTTTGTGAAAAATATCTTGCCTTGAAAAAAAATGATAAGATATATAAAAGATAAAAGCCAGGCAATTGCTCCAAAATGCAACCTTTATATCATGGAAGTATAGACCTTAAAATTAGGATAGACATTTGAGATCACTTCATTGTGATGCCTCAATTTACAAATGAGAAAATTTAGGTCCAGATGCAATCAGTGTCTTGCTGGTTTTCTCTGCTTTCTAGAAATTCCGCTATAATTCTGGTCTCCTCATGGCATTCTTTCTTATTTTTTATTAGAACTGCTATTTTAAAAATGTTCTTTTTCTGTAATTTTATTCAGATATTAGAAGGGAGGGGAGAAAGCTGAGGTTATATAATCAACCATGTTGATCTAGAAGCATCTTATTTTGAACCAGCCTTTGCTGAGAACTGCCTTTTTCTATACTGCACATTGGCATTATCTGAAGAATTAAAAAAAAAAAAAAACAGTATTAGGTCCAAACTCAAATAAATCAAATCAAAACCTCTGGGGTTGGGAACTGATTTAAAGCTCCCCAGGGAACTTTAATGTACATGCCAAGTTTAACAGGTTGTAGTGTACCTCCTTTTCTGATAAATTAAAAAAAAATTCTTGAGAACGAGAACTTAACATTACTTATTTATGCATCTAGTTTGTAAGTAGGCATTTAAAGGTTTAATAAATTGACTTAATAGTGCTCTGAAAAGTTCAGAGTGAGGAAATTAACGGTAATTGTTCATTTTTATTTTATTTTCTCAGGCTTCTGGAAATTTTAAAAAAATGAAAAATTCATGAAAATATACTCACTTCAATTTTCTGTCTAAGTAACTAACCTAAATTAAACAAAAAAACTGCTCCATGTGGCATGGACAAATTAATGCATTTTCATGGTTTATTAATTGCACAAGTACACACATACATACACAGCCCACAGGCATACCTCTGTGCCTTCTCTGCTTGATTTTGTAGTTGAAATAATTTAATAGTTTCATTTGAGAAGTGAATTTTTCAATTATCAGGGTAGCAGTTTCTGTGATAATGTAGTTTCCAGGATTATGTTTGATGAATTTCCGGGGATTCCTTTCTCTCTCACTTTGTTTTATATGCTAATAAATCAGTGTAACTCATCTGAGATAGTGTGGCACATTCTAATGAATAAACTGACTATCTAGCACAGAATCCTAGCCTGGGAACTATGAATCACCAAGCTATAAATACACTGGGAGCTCCCAGAAAGGTGCTGTTAAATTACACAATGACGCTTTTTCTGTACCATGACGCTGGATCCTGAGGGTGAGTCGATATCTAGGGTCAGAGCTTTATCTATTTTTTAATCTGAGAAAAGCAATCTGTGAAATGCAATATTAAATAAAATTAATAATAAATGCCAGATTATTCATGCAACTTTATACTCCAGTGTATGTGCATTCTGAGGATCTTTTTGATCTTTGAGATCAGAGAATGTTCCTCTAATTAGGCCATATTTGATCCAGAATCTTACTAAACTGGCTTGCACTCTCATCTTCCCTTTGATGAATAAGCCCTGCAGATAGAACAACTCCCCTGGGCTCTGCTGCTTGAACAGAGATAGGCTGTCTCCATAATTAAAGCATGTTTCTTTTTTTTCCTTTTCAATATGGTGGTGGTAACAATTGGTTCTTATGTAGAGTGTATCATGCTCTCACTGTGCTGTTCAACAGCAAAAGTGTGAATCAGAAAAGCGTGTTTTTACCACTGCAGTCCCCTTGAAAATTTGTTTTCATTGTGGTGAAATATGCATAACATAATATTTGCCATCTTAGCCATTTTGTGTACAGCTCGTTAGTGTTAACTATGTTCACATTAGGCATAACCAATCTCCAGAACGTTTTCATCTTGAAAAACTGAAACTCTATACCCATAAAACAACAACTCACCATTTCTTTCTGCTCTAAGCCCCTGGCAGTCACCATTCTGCTTTCTGATTCTGAGTCTGACTACTGTAGATATCGCTTATAATTGAATGATATAATAATTGCCTTTTTTTCATTGTCATGTTTCATTTTAACATAATGTTCTCAAGGTTCATCCGTGTTGTAGCATGTATCAGAATTTCCTTCCTTTTTAAGGATGGATAATATTCCATGGTATGTGTGTACCCCCCTTTTTAAAAAATAAATTTTATTGTTTGTATTTAAAGAATACATGATGTTATAAGGTACATATATATATATATATATATATATATATGTTGAGATATATAGTTAGTATATTTTGTTTATGCATCCATCCATCAATGGACACTTGGGTTGCTTCTACCTTTTTGGCTTTTGTGAATAATGCTACTATAAACATGGGTCAGAGCTCCCCTTTATAAATATATTCTAACCTTTAGAAATCACTATTCTTCTCATACAGATAACCAAATCTAATGAATTCTTTCAGCTGGGCTGATTATAAGGATTCCTGTACTCCATCCCAAACCTGCCAAATTAGAAAGTCTTGAGGAGAGACTCTTGGGAATAGCATACTTTCACAAAAATGGTTGGGAGGCACTCAGATTATTTTGGTAATTAAGAGTTTTGGAAACCTAGCACTAATTTGTATCCTCATAACTGAGATTACTTAAAACTACACCTTAATCACTTACTCTTTCTGATAAAAAGGTCTAATAAAAAGATCACTTGGAGCTTTTATGCGAGAGAAATCTATAAAAGAAGAATCATCAACACACAGTATTTTATAAAAACACACAATCTCCCCACTTACTTTTGTGCAATTTATTCTTAAGTGAAGGATATTTGTTAAGACTTCTTTTCATACAAAGAGTGATTTAATTAAGTCTTAGAAGCTTGACCAGCTACCTATTAATAGTTGTAACTTAAAATTTATACTAATATGAATCTTAGCACTGGTTCAAGGCTAGTTCAGGAACTTTTACAAACAATTCTCAGAGTGGTGTATTTACTTTTACAAACAATTTTCAGTGGTGTATTTTTAAAATCCATATTAAAAAAAAAACATTTCAATGAAGAAAACACCAAGAAAGTATGAAAAGCCAAATTACTGAATGAGGATATTTATACTTTAGAAATATTTACATATTTTAAACTGATATATCTATAGAGAATCCTATATAATTTATCCATATGGAAAGCAATTTATCTGTTTTATCTTAACAAGTATGTCTAGCTTTGAAACCTTTGTATTATGCAATTAGTTTTTGTTGAGGACTCTTTTTTGTTGGTGATCATGCACTAAATTTAGACTGACTTCATGTATCCATAATTTTTTAAATATTGTGATTAAATTTGTTATTAAATATTATGCATTCTTCCAATATCAGTGTCACAACCATGTTTAACCATGTCCAATTGCTCAATTCACATTTCCAATTATTTTCTTCCCTTTCAAAAATTTTGATTTGTATTTTTATTTTGAACATTCCCAGTGTTTCCAAGTATCTAGGTATTTGGCGTTGCATGGACAGTAGTTCCAAATATTTACCTCATTAATAAGAGCCCTTAGTAATCAACTGATATATATTACCCTTTTCAAAACATTATTTAAGTGTGACAAATCCTCAAGAGGTACATTAAAATGTTTAGTGCTATTTACATGGTAATTTAGTAATAAACTATAAATATTAATTTATATTTATATGGGCACTTGGGCATATACTGTGGAACTGTCACCATCAAGTAAAGTTTGGAAGGCAAATCACCCATTAATTCATTCAATACCCAAGCCAATATCAGAGTATCTCTGATATTCCAAGTTCTATATTAAAACTATAGATATAAGTAATAATAGTATAAATTATTCCCTTTCAAGATCGTCTCAATCCAATTGGAAATATATTCCAAAAGAAAGTTTAATTATCATTGAATTATCAACATTTTAATGATGCATATATAGTATGTAAGGAGATCCCAGTGGATTTCTCTATCTGAAAGTAAAAAAAAAAAAATGAGGTTAGCATATGAACAGGCCAAGAAATGTAAAACATTGTATTGTCTTTGGAAGAAATAATTGAAAATATAATCTTTGAGAAATGGACTAATGAGCACTTACTTAGGGAATGGGGAGAGGATGTGTATTAATTACTGATTTTTTTAAGATGAAAGGACAACACTGTGTTTTATCCAGGCCATTAGAAAACTAAGAGAATGACATTTCCCAAGAGAGTCTGAGAAGTCCTTTAACAATTTTGCTTTTCCTTAATGTTGTCCCCAAACTAGAAAGCAGAACCAGTACTTTTTAAATTCTAAAGTAGCAAAATTTTCTACTATAAATTATAAAATTTTTGTCAAACATATACAAAGTCAAGGAGTATAATATAAAGAATTCTTTTGAACCTATCACCCAGCTTCAACAATTATCAACACATGCATCACCTTAGTTGGGTTTTATTATTCACGCACTGGATATCAAAGAGAAAGAGAATCTGAGATCTTGATAGTCTAGATCTTAAATCCTGAATCCTATTCTCTCAATTCTCAAGACTCCATCTCTTATATAGAATAATATAATTAAATAGAGCAAAAGCCAAAATGACTAAAAAGTAAAAGCAATAAAAAATGGAATAGAATTTTAACTGAACCATGTTAACAATAAACTACTCAAGAATGTATTACTCTAAGCAAAAGAAAGTATCATTTCCTTTTCCTTAGATTATATTGAAAAATACTGAAAATTATTGTGAGGGATGAAGGAAGGATGTGTGGATTACAGAAGGCAATAACTGAGTGTGGGGCAAAATGCCAACTATTTGCACTATTGACTTACGGCTTATTAAAATGAAAGTACAAGCAGTTTCCATAGTAGGTTATAGACAAGACTGTTGATAGAACTGATAGTATGATACTTCCTTACCTACTAAAAAACACAACAAACTTCATATTAAGTCATGAAACAGTAGATGAATTTCCCAAAATGTCATGAACAGAATAAAATGCTTATAATACACTATTATATATCTCTGAAGTTCCTACCATTCAATTATAAAAAATTCGGAGACATTAAATACTTGAAAGAAATATGCAACATAGTTATTATTGCTGAGGGCAAAATATTTCTACTCCAAAGCCAAAAGAATAATTGACTTACCATTAAAATTAAATAAAATTTAAAAATGTATCTGAATATTTGATTTAAAAATCTCAATGGTTTTCTTGATCAGAAATAAAGTTTCAGAAAATGCTATGAAAAACAATCTAATTCACAGTAATAATATCTAAGGATAAATTTAAAAATAAATATTAAAAAACTCTATGAAGACAAAAGAATTATTGAAGAGCATAAAAATACAGGACTTATAACAAAGGAGCAATGTATTCAATATTTTATATAAACCATTTTTAATATTCAATAAATTTATTGCCATTCTATTAAAATATTAATGAAAATTCATCATTTAGCAAAGTGATAATACCACTATGAAAAATAAATGAACATGAATAGACAATACTATTTTAAAATTAATAATTTTGTTAAGGAAACTATACTAAAGATATTAAAGCATATTAAAACTACACAGAAATCAAAAGACTATTTTACTGATACAGAAACAGACAAAAAGATAAATGTCATTGAAATGCATTTGTCTATAGTCTTTCACATCCTTTGAATAGAGATATATAAACAAGGCCAGACTCAGTGGCTGATGCTTATAATTCTAACATTTTGGGAGGCTCAGGTGGGAAGAGCACTTGAGGCCAGAAGTTCGATACTAGCCTGAGCAATATGGCAAGACCCTGTCTCTACGAAAAAAAATTTAAAAAACAAAAAACAAAAAACCAGGAGTGGTGACTTGCTACTCAGGCGAATGAGGCTGGAGGATGACTTGAGCCCAGGAGTTTGAGATTGCAGTGAGATGTTATCACACCACTGCACTCTAGCCTGGGCAGCAAAGTGAGATCCTGTCTCAACTAACAAACAAACAATCAAAAAAACAAAAACAAATATGCAAACAATAAAATAAAATCCAGCAAAGTTGAATCTATGCTGTGTGATGTGTAAATTTTAGGTGATCTAATTCGTGACTATAGATCTCTGGGAAAATTGGATAAGGAAAAGTGGACTCTGGCAAGGGATTTGCCAGAAGAAGAAGTAGAAAGTAGGTTTCAGAGTTTTTTTTTTATTTCGGCATATTATGGGAGTACAGATTTTAAGGTTTCAGTAAATGCCCTTTCCCCCCCTCCCCCCACAAGTCTGAGTTTCCAGCATGACCATCCTCCAGATGGTGCACATCTCACTCATTATGTATGTATATACCCACCCCCCTCCCCCCTCCCCCCTGCCCAATACCCTACTACTGTAGTACCTATGTGTCCACTTAGGTGCTGCTCAGTTAATACCAGTTTGCTGGTGAGTATATGTGGTGCTTGTTTTTCCATTCTTGGGATACTTCACTTAGTAGTATGGGTTCCAGCTCTAACCAGGAAAATATAAGATTTTTTTTTAAGACAGTCATTCCTAATTTGGCAAAACATTAAGATTGCTTGGTGGAATTTTAAGAAATAAAACAGAAATCTACTTCTGATCAACTGAATAAAAATCCCTGTCATAGCAGAGAAACTACTAGATGGCATTGATTACAATATGATATTTCCTCCAGTAGATTTTGAGCAACTTGTAATCCAGCTACCACAAAGGAGATAATGCAAGTGTGTATTGGTGAATAAATAAGTTAGTAGATGCAGTTACCCAGAGAAGCATTCTGACCAATTTTTTTTTTTTTTGGCAGAGCTAGCACATTTTCTCTGCCAAAATGTTTGGCAGGGTTAAACAGGAGAGCTGCTGTTTGTTTTCAAAACATGTATATTTAACCACTTCAGTACCGCATTCACTGGCCACAAAACCTTGCCCACAGCCGGCACTCATAGTCCGCTTGATAGTTTGTGCCGTGCATTGACAAGGAATCTGTTTGCTCTTGTGTGATGAGGAAAGCTTTAAAGCACTGAAAGCTTGTTTTACTTTACAGACAGCTTTAGGAAAATAACTATAATAACTCCTACAAAGGACTTGTTAAAAGGTCGCAGATTTGTAGTAACTTAATAGCTGAATGTACACACTGCAACTTCAGAGATAGAAGACAGAATAATGGCCAACAAACATATGAAAAATGCTCAACATCTCTAATCATCAGGGAAATGCAAATCAAAACTACAATGAGATATCACTTAACTCCAGTGAGAATGGCCTTTATCACAAAGTCCCCAAACAATAAATGCAGGCATGGATGTGGAGAGAGAGGAACACTCCTACACTGCTGGTGGGACTGCAAACTAGTTCAACCTCTGTGGAAAGCAATATGGACATACCTTAAAGCGATACAAGTAGATCTACCATTTGATCCAGCAATTCCACTACTGGGCATCTACCCAAAAGATCAAAAGTCACTTTATGAAAAAGACACCTGCACTCGAATCTTTATAGCAGCACAATTCACAATTGCAAAGCTATGGAAACACCCCAAGTGCCCATCAATTCATGAGTGAATTAATAAAATGTGGTATATGTATACCATGGAGTACTACTCAGGTTTAAGAAACAATGGTGATATAGCATCTCTTGTATATTCCTGCATACAGCTGGAACCCATTCTACTAAGTGAAGTATCTCAAGAATGGAGGAACAAGCACCACATGTACTCACCAGCAAATTGGTATTAACAGATCAACACCTAAGTGGACATATAGGAATAACATTTTTCGGGTGTTGAGAGGGTGGGAGGGGGGAGGAGGAGATGGGTGTATAAAACCACAACGAGTAAGAGGTGTAACCTTTGGGGGATGGACATGCCTGAAGCTCTGACTCGAGGGAGGGGCATGGGCAATATATGTAACCTTGACACTTGTACCCCCATAATATGCTAAAGAAAAAAAGAAAGCTGTAAAACTAAAAGCTTTTGGCTGTCGACTATAGTCGACGCTCGTACCGACATGATTAATGTCAGCAATGTTTATCTCTGTATTAGACAGCTCCTATTAAAATGATTAAAGTACTTTAGATCTTAAATAAGTGGATCTTAAATGTCATGTTAGAGATTTTAAAACTGTAAGTTTTATATAAATATAAATTATTATTTTTGTTCATGATAAATAGAACATTAGGTTGGATAGAAGGGTAAAACTTACCTAACAGGTATAATGAACACTATTCAGATGATGGGCATACTGAGAGCCCCGATCAAAGCCTTAAAAAAGCTAACCGTGTAACAAAAACATTTGTACCCTTTTAATATTTTGAAATAAAAAAGTAAAAAAGATAGACATTTGCTAATATCTGACAATTTTTGACCCACAAAAAAATGACAGTTTCATGTGGATCGAAGTTACCCAATTCTGAAAAAGACATTGTAATGAAGACTTATCTTCCATCTCTTCATAGTTTTCTTGATAGCACAATTAAAATCATAAGTTGATTATAATACAGACAACGTTGAAACAGATTTGTTGGTATAGGGTCATGTAAAAGAAATCCACAGCTAAATTGCAGTTGTCTAAAGTAGTAATAATATTTTTCAAAGATATGCTACAAATAACTGGTCTGGGAGTTTATTTTATTTTGAAAAGTAAGGAAAAAAGAAGAAAAGAAGGAAGGAAAAGAAAACAATGGAGAAAGAAAAACATTTAAAAATGGAGGGAAAGAAAAAAGTGAGAGAAGGAGAAATAGAGGAAAGGAGAAAAGAAAAGAAAGGATATTTGGGGTTAAATTTTTATTATGAAAAAAATTTACACTCTATAGCTTTCTGTGATACTCAAACACTACTCAGAGGTATTTTAACGATCTATAGTGATTTTCAGGAAAGAAAGCTGTTTAATCTAGTATTTTCCAAACTATGTAATCAGGCATTTGATGCAAGAATCCCTTTAACATATAATGATTATAAACATTCTAACAAAAAGTATTATGTTAAATAAAGAAAATTTCTGTTATAGTGCCAATCTAGCATTCTACAAAAGGCACATTGATTTATTTGTTGGTTGTGATAAATGATTAGGATTTTAGGTCATAGTCTCCTTGATAGATATGAACTCAGATCTCTCTTAGTTGCTTTGTAATGAAAGAAGATACATTCATAAAGTTGGAGCACATATTTGTCTGTCTTTATGGTAGCCCAGCATCTGAACCCTGATGGGTCTTGGTGAGAATCAGAGATGCCTTCTAGTATGAAGACTAAACATTCCTGATGCTTGCTTTCCTGGCTTTCTTTACAGTCATGATATCGATGCATGATCTAAGCCTCTGACAGTCAGATGCACCTGTCAGACTTGACCCATCAGCACACACTCCAGGAGGTGGAATTGGAAAAGAAAATTCTGGCAGGGAGTAAAACTGAGTTATGGGACCAGTGGTGGCAACAATGCTTGCAACAGTATCTTGTGCCCCATGCTAGTACTGTTAGTCCTGCAAGTGGAGGCATTTAAATACAATGCTTTCTTCTTGGGGAGAGTTTTGAATATTGTTATTGTTTGAATAGTACCAGATATGGCCCGTCCTTCTGGGTAATTTTGTGAACTACCTGTTATCCTTTAAACAAATTTCATTGGTTTTCCTTGCTTGCAAGTAAGAACCCAGACTGATACTGTGGTCTTAATCTTACTAATGGAAAAATAAATACAATGTTAATGGTGTAAAGCAGCCGTAACTCTACTATGGCCCTGAGACAGTTCATTTATGGGTAAAAAATATTATGAAATTTCACAAAGGTTATAAATAATTTTCAGAAGCATGAAGGAGGCAAGTTGAAAGCAGAGTCACCATGAGTGATTGTGTACTAGAATTTTGTAATGAACAAGAGCATTTTTTCCAAAGGGGAAAAACAATAGACCTCTCTTTATAATTTATGGAATAATTTAGTCTTTTCCTCCCTTGGTAACTGCCATTTCTGCCTTCTGATTTGCTTGAATTTAATTGCTTCATAAATGATTTGCCATTATACCAGAACGTTCTGAGGTTAATTGCTTAAGAGCTATCATCGGCGTACCACAAAAAATAATTTAGTACAGAAAGCCTATGAAAAATAATGTTATATTGTCTGAAAACAACATGAAATGATCTTTGATAAGATTACACTGTGTCTTTCAGAGATAATAATAAGACTTTATATTTTTAAAATGTGCTATTTTCAAAGTTCTGTCAATATATTTTATCTGAGGCCCATTCCATGAAACACAACACTCTAATTTTATTTTTATAATTTAATGGAAATTTATTTCAGGGTAAATACACATTATTAAATGAAAATTTATTTCAGAATAAATTCACCTTTCTTCAACAGGAACATATTGGACATAATGTATTTTCAACTGTAACTTTGCATTATTATAGTGAATGTAGATGAAATAGTCTCAGAAGAGTTCATTTCAATATGAAATGTACCTGTTGTTTGTCCAGCATTACTCTAAGTAGAATAATAAAAAAAATAAATAAGACATGGTCCTTGGGAATAGGCTGGCAGGAGGCATGAGAAGTTATTAAATTTCAATAAAGTAAGTTTTATAAAGAAGCTTAATATCAAGTGCAGTAATTGTACTCTCTCAACTTTCTTGGGTTATTGTCAAGACCAACTTAAAAACTCAAGGTTTGGTGCAGATAGTAGGTAGTTAGGATTGTAATTGCAAAGCTCCTGCTATTGATACAGAAAACAGTCAAATAGATGAAAGTTCATGGGGGCTGTGTGGTGAAGTCAAAAGAACAGGAATCTTGAAAGAGAAAAACTTGGATTCTTATTAACCCAAGGGAACTTCTTACATTTACTAGATGTATAAAATATGGGTAACCATTTTAACTAACTGAAAAAATGCATACCAGGGAAGGTTGATTTGAGTTAGGAAGAATATCGGCTAATCAACTGGCGTAGACCCTCAATTATTTTAAAAAGCAATTACTCAAGTTTATATCCCTGTGAGATAATTAGATTATCACAATGCGTGACACATAATCAGCACTCAATATATATTTGTTAAAAGACAAGTAGATGAGTATATCTGAGTCTTTGAGGTAGGTAGGGCAGGTGTTATTATCTCAGGCAATATCATTGTTCATACCAGAGTCAAAAGTACTTCAGATAGTAGAAACCACATATCAAATTTGAAACTGAGAAAACTGAAGATATTCTGAACAGTAAAAGGACTTAATCTCTGAATTATTTACTTAAATTAAATTCTTTGGGTATTTTCCATTTATATACAAATGATCAAACAAATGGAATTTTTATATATTTATTTATGTATTTATTTATTTATTATTTATTTATTGAGACAGAGTCTCACTCTGTCACCCAGGCTAGAGTGCGATGGTATCAACCTAGCTCACAGCAACCTCAAACTCTCAAACTCCTGGACTCAAGCAACCCTCCTGCCTCAGCCTCCTGAGTAGCTGGAACTACAGGCGCCGGCCACCATACCTGGCTAATTTTTTCTATTTTTAGTAGAGAAGGGATCCAGCTCTTGCTCAGGTTGGACTCGAACTCCGGACTTCAAGGGATCCTCCCGCCTGGGCCTCCCAGAGTGCTAGGATTACAGGCATGAGCCACCATACCAGGCCTGGAATTTTTAAATGGAAAAAACAATTAACTGTTGGCCTGTGGTGTGGACCATTAATGATGATAGGAAAAATAAAATGTAAAGTGAGTTAGTAAATATTTTCTATGGGAGAATTTTATTTAATTACAGATTCTCTTTCTGAATGTTTATATATAAATTTGAAACATGTGAACAGTTCCCTAGATGTCTGCTTCTTGTCCTTCATTTTATTACCTATCCATGAATCTAAAACAAAGTTTTATATACTCAAATGAAAAGTTCAAATATAAATGCCTTTGATTTTCTGAATCGTCATGCTCCAGTGGCTAAGAAAGTATAATGCGACTTAGCACTCTAAACACCTATGGAAGAGCTAAGTCACTTCACATGTAGCCCATCTCCAACCTACCATTGTATCTTCAGTTTTGC
Organism: Mirza zaza; assembly: GCA_008750895.1. NCBI lineage: Eukaryota > Metazoa > Chordata > Mammalia > Primates > Cheirogaleidae > Mirza > Mirza zaza. The sequence continues at coordinate 31,341 of VSMD01068748.1, read as the reverse complement.
TGTAACATGACCCACATTTTTTTTCCTATTGTTTTTCCCATTACTGAACATGCGCCAGTTTTAATGGTCAAAGGAGAGACACGCATAGGAATGACGAAGGGGCAGGCAGAGAGTGGAACGTTTGTTCAACTACCTAATGGATAGTGTGTGGTACATGAAGTGAGCTGAATTACTAATTACTAAGATCCAGTAACAAGCTACCTGCATAAAATATAAAGCATCCCCTAGGAGCTTACTGAAAATGCAAAATTGAGGTCCTATCTCAAGACTTCTGAATTATAGTTGGTGTTTTTATCAAAATCCACAGGTGATTTGTATGCACATTTTAATTTGAAAAGCAATGTTTTTTTTTTTTTTAAACTTCAACTACTTCATTAACCTTGGGCATCAGTAATGTATGATATCTACATCTGTTTAAGTAAAGATGTTCTACATAGCTTTATATTGGTAGAGAATAAAATTACTCTTCAAGCCAATTACTCTAAGAGGTGTAACCCCTCTCCAAAATCCTATATGTATGTCTATCAGTTTCCAGAAAACATAGTAAATGCAGTGTTCTTCATTAATCAACTCAGTGTTCATATGACTAAATTTGCTGTCTCAATAAAGCATGATAAAGAGTTACTGCCTTTCATATCTGCCTCCATTGAGGAGGAGTTAAATATATTAACTGGAAACTCATCATTTCTCTGTTTCTTGCCAAGAAATGCCCTTTCTAATCCAGAAGTTGGCATAACTTCCAAGTTCAAAGAAGCACTGGATTTTACATCCAGAAACATATGCTTTAATTTGTGCTTGAAATAAAATGGGAACATAAACATCTTTCATTGATCTTCCTCTTGTCGTTACTTCTACAGCACTTAGCGTCAGTGTCAAAAAATCAACATAATGTTGTAGAATGTTTTGCAGTAAAGGATGCTGCTTTGTAATTAAATTGTAATGATGTCAAAACAGGAATGCAGATAATATGTGCTATAGACACTCAAAGAACAAATTTAGATTTCTTGGGTAGTCTATAAATAAGCTACATGGAGTGGGTAGGTATTAAACTTGTTACTGAGGGATGAAGAAGGACTAGACAGTGGGCAGAAAAGGGGAAGAGATTTCAATTAAGGCAATGACAGTGACAAAGGTATGAACAGAGAATGTGGAAAGCAAGTTCAAAAATTCACAAAAATACAAGTTCTTAAAATATGGTGATGAGATTCACAATTAGAAATATTGACCAAGGCAGATTCACACAGGTATTGAAGTCCATGTTGAATTTGAATATTTCCTGTAGTTGATAGACATGTTTTGAATAACAAAATGAAAAAAAAAGTGTTAGGAAGAAATTTTAATCAAACAAAGGTATGCAGCATGCAACTCCAGTACTAATGCCAGTATTATAATGAATGCGAGGTCTTAATAAATGATTGCTGAATTTTAAATGAATGAATATACAGCGATTGATGTAATTTTCGGGAACTGAAATTAGTTTCTGAAGTCAATTAACTCTTCTTCAATTTGTTTATGTGTTTCACAATTTTCCAAAAGGTGGTGGAAATTGACAGAAAGTCATCAACAGACAGAGGCAACAAACGTAAATACAGGATATACACACTTGTCTGAACATGGCTGTAGGTTGGTCGCTAGCATATTTCCCTTCTAAATATAGTTCTGGATTTAGGGTTCTTTCAAACACACCTCAGTCTTTTTTAGGGTGAGAATCTCTAGATCATTGGAGAAACTTTTATTGTCATGATGATTTCTGGTGTCTCCTCCTGTCTCTTATGACAAGACACCTACCTGCCTTTAAGGTTCAAGTCTTGGTTTACAACCTAACACATTCTTTTTATTTATTTATTCTTTTAACTGATGAATAAAAATTGTATATAGCATGCACAGCATGTTGTTTTGAAATGTGTAGATATTGTGAAATGGCTAAATGGAGCTAATTAACATATGCATTACCTCCCATACTTTTTGTGGTGAGAATAAGAATGGTCTCACTTATAGTTGAAGTAGAAAAAGGTTAAAATCATAGAAGTAGATAGTATTAGAATCATGCTTACTGGGGACTGGGGAAAGGGGAGAACAATGAAGAGATGTTGGTCAAAGGATACAAAATTTCAGTTAGGAGGAGGAAGTTGGAGAGATCTATTGTATAGCATGGTGACAGCAGTTAATATGCTGTATTCTTGAAAATTGCTAAGAGAATAGATTGCGTAATAAATTCTTGAATGGTAACTTGCAAGGGGGTGAACCAAAGGTCAGTTTCCCAAGATCAGTTTCTCAGGGTATTTTCTTCTTGCCTTTGCCCATCCCAGTGAGCCACTGTTTCAAGACAGCCTGAAGTATTTTATAAGAGTCACTATGATCATTTCTCTGCAGATGTTGGCAGAACTGTTACAGAATTATCATATGAAAACTGTCATCTAAAACATTCATTTGTAGAATTGTCATGATGATGTAGAAACCTCCTGGACACAAGAGTTCTTAGGGGTTCCCTACTTGACAGATGGTGTGTGCTTCCCACGGAAAAGAGTAGGAAGGTGACTTATGGGCTACTGGCCATGAAACGATGATAAGTCCCTTTGATAAAAATCTCCAGTATTTAGCAAAGTGGCTCTTCTCCTTCAGAGAATCTGTTCTCTGGGTGCAATCTATGTAATCCAAGTTTTTTTTTTTCATTTCTGCATCTTGATATTATGATAAACTAATACGGGAAGAGATGATTGAGCAGAGGCAGGAGAATGCTTTGATATTGCATTTCATTATGCCCAGGCAGACCATCCGAAAAGCAGACTAGCAATCAAGAGGAGACAGAAACTGAAAGTCTAACGTCAGGACCCAATTTACATTTCTTAAATTATCTGAATCATTAAATACTGGTGAAAACAGCAGTTGTAATAATCAATCAACAACATGATCACCATAAATTATTCTGAGCACCTACAGTAAGTTCAAAATAGTCCAGTTAGATTATTTTCATTTGTTCTATATGCCCAGTGATAGCATATACTCCTTCAGTGTAAGGATTATGTCCAATAATGGCATGCTTTTCCACTGGAAGCACACAGATCATACATGTTAACTTATAAAGATGAACAGGGGCTGACTCTACCTGTTCCATGGTGATAGGGCGACAGTAGATTCTCTTACAGCTGAACTGTGTTCTCTATCAGCCCACTCTGAAAGAGACTGGAATCTTAAAGTAAAAATTAAACAAAGACTGTTAGACTAGAAAAGAATCTTACAGGCTCCCTAGAATAATCTTTTATTTAATGAATGGGTCTCCTAATATTCTACATTTATGTATGCTGATTTCTGATGTGATTCTCACAATCCTGACCTCATGTTCAGTTGAAGTATGAAGTGGTCCCTGTAGTGGGATCTGAGAGGCTCCTGAAAGTTGCCACTTCAGGAAACAGATGTGTCACAGCTGATTGAGAATTTCTAATTTCTGAAGGCAGAGCCATTAGTTAAATGACACGAGAGAGGAGAGAATGAACCTGTTACCACCCACTGATCTCTAGAATTAGTATTAATAGATCTCATCTGTAAATCGAGGCGGTTAGCTGAAAGGAAATTGGATTTTAACGTGGCTACACATTAGAATCACCTGAGAGACTTGAAACATACATAAATGTCTGGTCCCCAGCCCCTGGAGGGCTTAATTGGTCTGGGGTGGCTCCTGGACAATTTGCAAGTTTTAAAGCTTTTTGGATGGTTCAAATGTGCCATCAGAGTTGAGAATCAGTGAATGAGACATCTTCAAGGTGGTCTCCTGTTCTAACATCCTGAGATTCTGGAAGGTCTGAAGCTTGGGTCACTGGATCTTCAATCATCCATTGTTACTCTAGTGAAGGTTCTCACATGTCAGACAATCTAAGGATTCACTTTCTGGAACTCTACCAGAAATTTATAATATTTCTAGTGAACCCTAATAATCTCCCAATAGAAAAGAATCATGCCCTTTGTTGATTTCAAATTTCACCATAAATGTGAGTTCTTGAGTTATTTCTTCCAATTGTAGCCAATATTATACTTATTGTAAATATTATGCATATAAAAACTGATTATTTTTCAAAAGTTGGATGAAATCAGCTCCTATCTAGAATATTCCTGCTGTGAAGACATTGTGAAATATTTGTTGTTGGAAAATTCTATATAGATAGCTCTTCAATGGTACCTATAAATCCTTGAGAAAACACAAGTAATAAAATAATTTTAGTGGGTTATTGTTGCATGAAAATATTAGTCAGAACTTATAAAAACCACTGTTGGCTTAGGAGAGAAAGTTATAAATGTGTTTTGCTGGAAATTGCTGAGGAAACATAAGGATGTATTATTATTTTGGATTCTGTTTCTTGGAAATGTTTTGGGAACTGGAAATTTAATTAGCTGGCTTACTGGATTAAAGGCGACTGGCAAGAACCATCCTTCACAAACTACAATTTCAAAAAGCTCCACTTTAACCTAAGGGCTGAGGATTTGTTCCTGATTGAATTTATAGGACCAAAGTTCATAGATTCTTTCTGTTGCTGCTCCTTGTATTTTACCGTACTTAATTGTTACTAGAATTCTAAAACTAAATTTAGAATTTATGCTCTTCTAGTGTTTTTGAAGAGCTGTGAGACCCTGCCACAAGCACTTAGCATAGAACAGCTTCAGTCTGGAGTAGGATAAATGCTTCTCATGGGTGAACATTTCCTACAGTTAGTTCCATTGCCGTGTTGTACTATGAGAGATTGTGTTCTTAGCAGAAGCTGAAATAATCCTCTTTTAGCTCAAACAACAACAGCCAAAAAAAAAACAAAGAAAAAATGCCAGTAATCAAGCTAGAACAAGAAGCAAGAGGAGTAAGGACTTAGGCGATAGGAATGATGTTCACAAACCCGTCGTCAGTCTTAGCTCTGCACTCAGCACAATGTCCGGACCCCAATTCTTGGGGCATTGAGCATTAGCTCTGTGAGGCGTATTGAGCTATGAACTTTCCTCACGTTTTCTCGCTTTTCCCTCATCACAATTATATGAGGGCTTTCAGCACTCATGTAGGCCCAAGCACCATGGATTTTGCTCTGAGACTCTCTTCTACAGAGAGTCTGCTCTGGATCTCCTCTAGTGGTGCCTTTCCTCTGCTCAAGGCCCCATGTCCACCTGGACCTCTCTCTATCCATTTCTACACCATGTTCTGGTTCCTCATAACTATGGTATTTCCCTGTTCAAATGGCCTTGAGTCCATTTCACAGAGCAACACAGGCCTTATTGCCAAAGGCAGATAACGACCTGTGAAAACAAAGTCCACAGGGAGGCAGCCCAGGGCTGGTATAGGGCCCCACGTGGTAAGAAAAACAGATGTCTCCTATCTTGTTGCTCTGTCATCCTCAACTTATGGCTTCCACATCTTAGTTCAGCAGAGCTACTTAAGCTCCAGCTGTCAGATACTTATTTTGGTCAGAAAGAAGGAGAAAGGGATGACAAAGCACATCTTCTCCCTTCAAAGGCACTTACTGGAAGTTGAACACGAAGCTCCTCCTTTCATTAGCCTTAATTCCTGTGTGTGTGCGTGTGTGTGTGTGTGTGTGTGTGAGAGAGAGAGAGAGAGAGAGAGAGAGAGAGAAAGGGCAGCTCTGTTAAGGGCACAGTTATAGTATTATCTGCCTGGCACATTCATTGCAATTACGGATAAAAATTAATTTTGACATTTTCATTTTGCACTGTTCTATTTGTCTTTGCTCCTCTTTCCCCTCAGAGTGTTGTTTCTTCCCTTGCATGCCTTTAAAACATTGCTTGAGGTTATTATTGCATTTTTCTCTCTACCGTATTTGAAGATTTTTGTTCTTTCAGTAGCTTACTAACACGTTCAAATGAATATTTAATGAAATCAACCTCTGGAGTAATATAAGGACCTAGGACAGCTTAATTCTGAAGTATTGCCTTTGCTATCTAATGCTGAACCAAACAAAAATTGGCAGAAAGAAAACTAGAGCTAGAAGTGCTAGAAGAGGAGGAAAGTACTCAAGCAATGGGAATGACATTGAGGACCCTAGGTACTTGCGACTTTGCAGGCAATGTTGTCTGTTATTTTTAATTCAGCCTGTTACAAGCCCAAGCTGATTATTATTATTGTTTCATGTCATTCATTTATTTTTAGACATACATATATGATTATTTTCTTTCTAGAATCATTTTTTTTTCTTCTCCTATTAGGTCATTTAGAAGTTCTTTTAATGACAGTAGGTTTTTGTTTATCGTAAATGTCTTTATTTGTTTTTGTTCTTGAAAATAGGTTTCCTGAGTAATCAATATAAATTGACAGCTATTTTCTCTCTGGATTTTGAAGATATATTTAATTCTCTACTTGCTACCATTATTTTAGATTTTGCCATTCTAATCATAATGCCTTTGTTAATCTTTTCTTCATGGTTGTTAAGATCTTTGTATTTTGCAATTTTATCGTGACTTATTTAGGTAAAGATTTCTTTTAATTTATGTTATGTTTGGGATTCTTTGATCTTCCAAATGTTATCATTCATCATTTTACTCAATACTAGAAAAATCTCAGGTATTTTTTTCTATAAATATTACCTCTATGTAATTTTTTTCCTACTATTTCTTTCTGGTATTTATTTGAAATAACATGCACAAATAAAGTCAAAATAGCATACCCAAAACAAAACAACAAAACCAAAACCAAATAACCAAAATGATTTTGATAAATGCTTGGAATGGAAATACTCCATTCTAATGAGTAATAAAGAGTCTATGACCTGAAGGCTGAGAAAGAGCCCAGCTATATAAAGAAATAATGTAATACTAGCTCAGGGATTAAAGGACAAGCACAACATGGTCATGAAATAGGAACAAAATTGACGTGTTTTAAGAAAAGACAGAAGGTTGTACAATGAGGGCGAAGGAGAGAGGAATGAAAAGGCAATTTGTAGGCAGCAGCCAGATCCATCCATCTGTCTGAGCCCATATCCCTGCTTGAGTCCTCGTGCCTGCTGCAACCCTTGCTTCAGCCTTGCACTTTTAGCCCCCGTTTTAGTTCATCCTCGTACATTGAGCTGGAATCTCAGGCTCAGACTTCACTCAGACACTGAACCCTGACCATATCCCTCTAAGAAGCCTGATACTCTGGAGCTCCATCTTGATTTTGCTACCAAGACACTTTTTGCCAGACATTCTCACTTCTCTTTCTGTCTCTTCAAATCTACTGTCAACATTTCCTATGGAAGCTAGACCAAGACCAGGACCTAGACCAGGACCATGGCCTTCAGCCTATTACACTCCCAGCCAACTTAACCAAGGCCACTTTGTCCTCAGCTCACTCACTACCTAATGTGCTGCCCACCTTTAGGGACAGCAGGAGCCTCTGAGCACAAAGACCTGAAAGGAGCGGCTCCTGGCAGCCAGAGATGAGCCACCAAGAAAGGGAGCAACAGTTTGAAACAGGTGTCCTCAAACTACGGCCCATGGCCTAGCACATTTATCCAGCTCGCCGGGTGTTTTTGTCTCCGCTGCCTGTCCTGCTTAGCAGCCGACTTGTCCCGGGCCCACAGTGCGCACTCTCCAACGGTCTGAGGTTCATTGAACTGGCCCCCTGTTTAAAAAGTTTGAGGACCCCTGGTTTAAGACGTGAATCCTGAACTCCCCAATGGCAAGGTGGTTTTATGTTTGAATTTTAGTCAAAAATTATTTATCTTGCAAATTTTCAAAGCAGAGGAAATAATTTGCAGATATTAATAACCATTCACATATTTGTTCATGCTGTGAGGTTGAAATAGCTTTTGAAAACGGTCACTTATTTATTAGGAAAGATGGAATTTCTGCATAATGTTAACAATTAAAAGTTAATGAAATTAATATGACTATTAATATAACATCTTTAGTTCTTTCATCATCTTTCACTTATTTCTCCACTGAGAAGGATTTCATGTATTCCCTGGATATGATTATAAAATTCAGGCTTATCAATTAGATTTCTTTATGCCAATAAAGCAGCCTGCAAATCAAACTGACTTCAGTGAGGCCCTTGAGGCCTCCATTAATGAAACAGTAGAGAGGTTTTTGAGCTCAGAACTATAATCATGTGAGTTCATGAAAACCTGAGATATTAAACTTTGAGTTATTTTGCATAAGTAATGATCACAAATGCATGGAAATTAGAGAATATTCAGCACCTTCATTGGTATTCTCTTGCTAATTATACTTATCACCTAAAAGTCATTGCTACAACATATGTATATCAATTTCACTCAATCCGAACATTTGTATAAATGGAATTTATTAAAATGTAGTGCAAAGAGGTTGTCTTTAGAAGACAATAGCTTTCCATTATAATACATAAGTACAAGATTGAAAGAGATGCATTTACAGCAAACCATTTCTTCAATTCCTTAAAATACTTAAATAGAAAATGTTGTTACAACATTTTCTTATGACTCAGAGTAATTATATTTAACTTAGTTGTAGTTCCGTTACTTTAGCTATTATTAGAGATGACCAAGATATTTTCAAATCTGAATATAAGTGTGGGGCAATAAAAGGTTGTATTATTTTAAAAATGGGATTTTTCAAGGAAATATGTGGGTTTTTTTTAAAGGAAACATAAAAGAAGTAAGCAAGTATTACTGCAACACTGATGCTTATAAAAATAGGGTGATCAACCATCTCAGCTTGTCTGGGACCATCCAGGTTTTAGCCCTGAAAGTCCTACATCCCAGGAATAATCTCATTCCCAGGCATACATGGATGTTTGGTCAGTCTATATGAAAACCAGAACACTTAAAAAAGCAGTATGAATGGAGTAGATTCTGCTGAGTTTTAAATAGGGTACTTTATTATCCAAATTGGGTATATATTTATGAGTGAAAGGAGGCACTATCAAAAGTTTACTGTGACAACATGCATAAACTAGAACAGGCTAAAGCAGGGGTCAGCAAACTTTTGCCATAAAGGGCCACACAGTAAATATTTCTGGGATTTAAAGAATTTTAGAGGGCAAGAGAAAGTGTAATGCTAATTATAGGAAGAATTTCATAGAGCAAGTGTGAGTCAAGAACTAGAGGACAAACTAGCTGGACAATGAGAATTTCTTGAGCTTAGTGTTGTAAGTGTCATTTTGAATACCCAAGCTCATATTTTTAAAATTCCTCTTCTTGCCTTTTATCATGGATGTTTGTAACCTCAATTGTCTCCATATGGGGGATCCTCTCTTGATTTATATCCATGAGGCTGAATGTGCAGTACACTTAAGTGAAAGGAACACTGGTATCTCCTGACAATTTATTTTATCAAAATCAGCAGCCTAAATACCACAGAGAAGGAAGGTCAAAATAGCTAACAGATACATTGAGATTCCTTATAATGTCAGTGCTAGGGCATGGGGTTAACAACTATCCCACAGCTACCACAAGGGCTGATGGGAGTATTGTGACATCTCCCAGGCGACGACTTGACCTGCATTAGAATCCTGATTAGATGTGAGCCATATTTTGAGGGAGAGAAAAACAACATATTTACATGAATAGAATGCAAAATAAGACACTTGTCTTAAGTGCTGCCTTACTCCCACAAATAGTAATACTAAGAAATTTTTCAAAATTGTTTTAAATCTGCACACTTCTGCCAATAGGAAATGCCATAGGAAAGTGCTTGTGAACATATACTGCCAGGTTCAACTGTTAATTTCTTCTCTCATTAGGTATGAATTTTGAGCAAGTTACTTTACTGCTCAGCTTACTCATCTGTAAAGTAGTAATAACAATAGGGTTGTGGTGAGTAATAAATAACTCAATACCTGTAAAGCACTTACAGCTCTGCCCTATATATAGTAAGCATGTGAAAAATATTATTATGATTACAAAGTACCTTGTTCTTGTAAGAGTCTTCAACTATGGAGTCTAAAATACATGTGTGCAAAATTTGCTTACAAAATGTACTGTATTAATTAGACTTATTCAGCAAACATATCTTGAGAGCATATTATGTACTTTGTGTAGTACTATGCACAGGACATATATTATATGCCCAAAATTCTGAAGGGTCTAAGATTTTATTAATACTATACTTGCAAGCTAACAAGATAGCTGGCCCCAGTTTCAGCAATGCTGGAAGACTCCTGGGTCAAAGTTAAAAGATAGTTTATTACTTACAGCACTAGCAGTAACCAGAGTATCAGCATTTTGCACGAGTTTCTGGAGCCTCAATGCCCATAGTGTGATGCAATCCAGGGCCATAGATTGTGTTATAGGAGAGGAATCCTGAATACAGGAATCCCGGATATTTTCTAGTTGGTAGTAAGCATACCCACCCCTTGATCCATGGGGAGACATAATCTTCCAAGGATGTTCACTAACAAATATCCTTGAATAGATAGTCTAGAACAAAACGGCAATCTTAAAAGCTTATATTCAAATTGGAGAAAGAAAAGAAGAAGAAAGAGAATGTGGATTAGGAGGGTTGATGTACTTCAAGGATACCCTGGCAAATAATAATTATTTGGGTCCATTGAGCCCAAGCAGCTCAGTGTCATAGATTTTCTGAGTAGCTATGCCTGCCCTCTCTAAGGAAAGAAAGGAGAGATAGAAAGAAGCATTTGTTTCTGGAAGTGATCTGGGCTCTACAGGTTTATGTAATGTGTCACAGCCTAAGTACTCCAGGTAGCAACAGTTGAGAAGCAGTTGCAGCATACACCTATGAAGGGTCAACTTTATTGTGACCAAAGAAGACTTGGTCTTCAGTATGCCAAAGTTCTTGTGCCGATAGATACACCATGCTCTGCGTTCTCTGTGGATGGTTTTTGCACACTGAATGGTTCTGTTGCTACCCTAGCATCTGCAGGGGTTCCTAAATATAACTCTTGATGACTCTAACTTTTAGTCTCCCATGAGCTCCAGAATGATCCTCTTTTGCAGTTTTTCTCCTTTTCTAAACTTCCAAGGTACAATATTAACATAATCAGTGTATATCTTTAGAATTAATTATTTGATACATCATACACATTGGCTCTGTGCATTCTAAACTTTTCAGTTAATTATAACTATATATCTACATAGTATTTTAATTTCAAAATATGAAAAATAATAGATGTTGATCTTTTGTTTTTGGAAAATTCAAAATATTAATTTATCATCAATCTATTAATAAAGCACTTATTACATACTAATATATACAAATGCATTCCCACTAATTTAGCTTCTCTTTACTAATAGGAAAACATTATTTTTGCTTATGACTGCTTATTTTGCTAGTCAAATAGTTATCCAACTCTCATGGAAGTTCTTCATTGTAACCTTTTCCCAACAGTGCTTAATTTATTGGTGAAAGAGAGGAGAAATATTATTGTCTCTTATCAGCAGCATACTTTAAGTGGCTTACTCGCTAATGTTATGATGGAGCTTGGACTCAACAGAAAGCCTCTATCCAAACTTTATGTTCCTTTTTATCCATAGAAACAATGGTTTCCATCTAGAGGATGGTTATTAACTCCTCAAGGATAATTATTGCTTGTGATGGCACTACCAAGATAATTAGTTGCCCTTAAATAGCCAGGGTGATTCATTTAACAAGAAAATAGGTTACATATTGTTCTCTATTTATTACTACTTCTTTCTCTTCATCTTTCTATGAAAATACTAAATAAAATAATGTTAATGATTATAATTAGAAAAACACCTTGGTGTGTACTTATTCAATGGCACTACTTTGTTATTTCCATATCTTAGAAATGTTTTTAGAGTAGTTTTTATTCATTCAAATATTACTTTATTTTTGTGCACTTACTGTGCTTGAGATGCTAGGACAGTAATGGACAAGCAGATGAAATGCCTTGCTCCTATGTAGCTTGTGTTCTAGTATCAAAAGAAAAGGGGTAATTAACATAGTAACACAGCTAGGAAGTGGCTTAACTAGAATTCAGAACTGGGTTTGTTTGAAGTCCTTTGCCTTGAACCCTTGAGCGACTTCTTAAATGTTTCCTACAAAAAAAGGAAGATAGAGTTTTAGAAATAGCCTTGTTTCACAAATGGTAACAACACTGTGAAAGGTTGTAAGATGTGAACAGATACTTGTTGAAAGAGAGAATAGGACACTTGGGCACTTTTAAGAGTCAAACCATTTCTGCTTTTATTAGGCTAGAATCTAGGCAGACTGTAACTCCTGAGAATCAATCCCTTTTAGATTATTGGGCAATTTCCCCCAAACTGTACAATATTGAGTAGAGGTAGGGTTTCTGTATCGAAAATAAATTCTCCTTGACTTAAGAAACATTATTTGAAGTCGTTCTCTAAAGACTAACACTGGGATGGATTATGGTCCCAGTTCAGGAGAACAGAGCATAAGTGACAGAATACATAGCCATACACTCTTTTGAATTCTATTACATGGAGGATGTAATAAGAATGGTATCAGAAAGATCATAGGGATTATCTGAATTCTTCATTTTTTTCCATACCCACAAGAAAATCCACTGGTCCTTTTATGTATTACCACCAGTGGTAGGCAGAATGGTCCCCAAATATATTCACACTCTAATTTCTGAATCCTGTGAACAGGTTATATTACATGGAAAAAGTGACTTTGCAGATGTAACGAAGCTTATGGGTCTAGACTAGTTGGATGGGCCTAATCTAATCACATGGATTTTTTAAAGCAGAGAACTTTCTCTGGCTGTGATTAGAGAGGTGCAGCAGAAGAGGCATCAAGGGTGTGGCAGAGGGAAATCAGAGAGATTCCAACCATGAGAAGTTTTGGAGAACCCTGTTGGCTCTATGATGTAGGGGCTCCCATCTTCCATGCAAAGACGGGAAACAAGGGTGGTCTTTAGGAAACAAGGGTGGCCCTCCCCTGACAGGTAGCAAGGAGAGGGGATGCCTCAGCACTACAGCCAAAAAGGAAATGCATTCTGACAAAAATCTGAATGAACTTGAAAGTGGATTCTACCCCAGTGCCCTCAGTAAGAAAGGCAATACTGCCAACAGTTTTATTTTTAGTTCGGTGTGACCTGTGGCAGATTTCTAACTGACAGAGCTGTGAGATAATAAATGGGTGCTATTTTAAGCTTCTATCTATTAATGCAGCAGTGGGAAACTAAGAGGCTACTTCTGGGAATATATAATGACCATCTCTTCTAGTTTATTAGTTTGAGCCTATTTATTCTTTCTTACCAAATTTCATTGAAGATATTCAGTTCAAGGCTTGTTTTTTATCCTTGAACTTACCCGTTTTTGATTGAGGTCTCATTTATTACTATGTGAATGGGCTCAGACCATTGCATATTTATTCTTATAACCAGGTACCCCCACTGAAACCCCATAATTCTAAATGAATGCACTTGTAAAAAGTCATTCAAGTGGCCTTATAAAATCAATGGATGCAAAAACAAGAGAACAGGAAGACATCTAAACCCGTATCTTTTCTTATTTTTATTTTTTATCTTTACATGTATTTTTGTAATTGGAGTCCTTTAAAATTAATGCTCCACATTTAAATGAGGTAGTAAAAATGAATATAGTATTTTCACAAGGTTCCAGAAGCTACAGGGAAGGTATCTGGAGCAGGTAATTTTTTAGGCTTGTAAGCATCAGTATATATATTGGAAAATGACCTGGTTTCTACTTTATCTGGACAATTGAAACACTAGTGTATTTGGAGTCCAAAGAATATGAGAAATTGCAAATTTGGAAGATCTTGGCATAAAATTATGACAATTTCATATAGTAAGTGTCCTCTGTAGATAACCTAAACAATCTTCTGGCCTCCAAGGACATGCATGGTAGCTTAGAAACCTGAATGTCTTTGAATTAGGTTTGGATTTATATACCAGAAAAATCCAAAATAACAGTTAAGTTACATATAAGTTTCTTCCTTGCATAAAAGAAGTTCAAATACAGACAGTTTGGAACTGATAGGGTGGCTTCATGATTACTAGATATTCATAAATGTTACTTCTCACATATTACTCCCTTATCCTAGTTTGTAACTTCCATTGCAAATATCTCCTCATGGTTTAAAGAACCACTAGAGCACCAACATTACTGGCCTTTAACTTAACAGGAAGAATGTAGGAGTTGGCAGAAAATTGTGTTCTTCCCAAGTCAGTTTCTTCTAAAATCTCTTTATTGAATTGCTATAAGATGCTCCACTTTAATATCATTAGCCAGATGTTATTTGACCAAACTTGGTTAAGAAGGAGGATGGGAAATTAATATTTTAGCTAAGTAAAACAGAACCATAAATAAAATTAGCGTTCTAAGGAAGAAGGGGTGAATAGATATTGAATGGCAAATAGCATTTTCTGCCTTATTCAAATGTACAGATTTCTGCAAAAGGAACCTTTCACCATCTTTTTAAGGTATATATGATTTAGAGCATCATTATCTTTGCTTTCAGGAACTTCTGTAATGATGTATACATTGAGATCATTTAGAGTCTATACAAAAAGAATAGAATGTGAACTGTAGTAGTAGACTTTACAGTTTTCATTTTTCCACTGGAAACATGCCCCTGAATATTCTGGAGATGTGATCCTTTCTTCACTTTAAGCTCATTTGGATTTGGTGAATATAACTCCTCCTTATGTCTAGGAGGAACTGAGACCTTATTTGGTCTCAGTTAATCATCATTCCCTGTACACTGGCTACAGCGATTCCTACAGGGATGGGTGTGCAGCCCTATCCTATCCAGGGAGAGTTAAACTCAAGATTTTGTTTAACTCTTTCCTAGTTTCTCTTCCTATTGAACATAAACCTGAAAGATTGCATCTCTGGATCCTGCTGGTAATAGTCCTGAAACCTCCCTCAAGAGGGGAACTTGTCTGAGAATGGATAAATTTGCAGATAGACATTTTAACAGGTAGAATAAAAAGTGAAATAACATCTTTTGAAGCCCTGTATGAATTCCAAAGAAATCATTTTACTTAAGTAAATTTGTGTCAGGTTTTCTGTTCACTAACAGCCAAAAGAGTCTTTATTGCAACAGAGAAGAATATAATTGATTTACTGTTATATACTGGCCACTATGCATTTCATGTTGACATATCTTCTTTTAATAGTGTCCAACAATCCAGGAGGGCAGATATAAGTATTATAAGTTTAACAAATGTGGAAACTGAGGATTAGACAGAATTAATACCTTGTCCTTATAGCTTTAAAACAGTCAAGTCCCCATCTGTGAACACTAGTTGAAGGTTGTTGTGTGAAGTAGAAGGAATTCAGGTCCAGCTATGACTGTGACTGTATTTATGTGTTTGTGTGTGCAGGCTGGGTGGGCAGGTGTGTATCTTTAGGTCCTATAAACAATGGATAATGAAAAATAACCTTCAGTCACTCAAAGAAATACTAGTTGCCTATTTTCCATATATTTTCCAAAAGAAAGCAAATTTTTGCTGGGTTAAAACATGATAGTGTTCCCCATTTCTCTTTATTACTCTTCATACCCCTTCTGATTTCTGCTAATTGTGCAAACATTTGTAAAGTTATTTTGGTATGTATATGATTAAAACATAGATAACCAGGGTGAGCTGAGCTTGATAGGTAGCCCTTCTTCCATCCAGTTTTATCCTCTCTCCAACTCTTCCCCACAATAAACTTAAACACGACTTGTTTTATCTCAGCAATTGGAAACTTTGCCATAGACTGTAAAAGGCACATAAAATTAAACATCCTTACAGATATTTAGTTTATGTTCATGTCACAAGCTAGCATCAGTAGGCATGGATTGTTATTTTTTAAATCTTTGACTGACTTGCATGTTGTCTGCTCCCAATTTAAAAAGTTGTGATTTTTCATTTTTTTCAGCCCTCGGGGTAGTGTTTTTATTGCATAAATTCAGAGAAAAAGAACTGACATTTGGATTTTTGAAATAGACATTTGAAGCTGATAGCAGATAAAACAGGTTTCAGAGAAAAACATCAGAATTTAAAAGCTTGTCTTTGTTGTGCATTGAAGTTCAAGTTCTATCTCTCTAACATAGAAAGGCTATACTACTACTACTAATAATAATAGAATAAGAAAATAGAGGGAGAGCTATAAGGGAAACAGAAGACATAGCCACTGCTGTGGACCACCTCAGGTTCAAGTTTCCAGTAGAAAATAAGACATAGCCACCTCCCAAGTAGGTTAGAAATGTAAGAGCAGAGGACCTCGTGCCTTATGTCCAGGTGGAGGGATCTGAAAATATAGCAAGATTCTAGAATAATTGTCATATCACAACAGGAAAATACACAGAGTTGGTGAGTGTTTTTCATTAGAAGCCTGAGACAGCCCCCAAACTTGCTGTTTGCTTGAGATGAAAGTAGCCACCTATTCCTAAGCTCTTAGAAGAGTCAGAAATAGCAAAGAGAGAGAGAGGGACAGCTGCATCCTCCCAAGATAATATATAATGGGAAAGAGAAAAAGTTTGACTCAAATTGAGTCAGAAGTTTTGAATTTAATTCTAATGCTTTCGACTGGTTTGCTGTGGAAATCCTATTATTTTCGGTTAAGGATGCATCTTCCTAAGAGAATTTGTGTTTGCCTCTGCCTGAGGCTCTGCTGTAATACCCACCTTGTGTAACTCTCAAATGTAAGCCCACAGGAGGCCAGGCCTGTGTTTGTGATTTCCCAGGGGAGCTCCCCCTGCTTTTGCTACTCCAGCAAGCAGTTCAGACTTAAACAGAAAGTCTGGATGAGGAAACAGATTTTCCTCATCACCGTCTTCTGGAGTTCCATGACTTTTTTCTAGTCTACTCTTGAATTGAGGTTACAGAATTTCACAAGCTCCAATTTTATTTTAGGGTGACAGCTCCAAATCGCCATGTTGTACAAGTTCAAGATCTTGTCTTCTATGAGGCTTTTAACACTCAAGGCTGTATATATATATATATATATTTTTTTTTTTTTTTTACCAGGATTGGAAATATTCCAGCAGCTGTTGTCCTGGCTTTAACACACACTTGCAACCCTGCTTTACTGCTTCCTCTTTAGTTTGACTCTTGAGGATTTCTCTTACTTTCCAGGGAATTCAGTATGTTTAAAAAGATGTTGGTTATATTCTGCCTCAATACTATGCTGCAGAAGTTTCACCAGGATATCTGGTTTATCACAAAAATGATGTTTTTGAAAACCCCATTACTTACATGAACTCATTGGAGATGAGAGATTATATACCATTGTTACAGATGAGGTAGCAGGTGAAGTGGAGAATGCTTATTCTCTGAGACCTGTGTACTTCTTATTAAGGAAGCAAGACTAGGAACTTCTTCACTTCCTCTGATACATCAGAACATTATCCCCCCAGCTGCCTGTGAAACCCCTGAAACCTACTGGCCCCAGGTTCATGCTTTTCTGTTGCCCTGGCTTGGTATTCTCTTTTCCTCCTGCTCACTCACTCTCATACACTAAGACCATGGCACCTATTCATAGCTCACTCTTCTATCGAGCATATTACCATCATCCCAGATCAGTTTAGCAAATGTACCAGTCAGCTCTCAGGCCTTTTATTTATTTCTTTGATCTGTTATTCTCAGTGACACCAGTCTATATTTTTTCTGATCACGAGGCTACATTGAAGACATTTACTCTGCAATGATAAATTCAGCCACCTGACCTTTTGACCACAATCTCCTTTTGTTACTTTACAAAAGCATCATGTCTGTTCCTAGGCTAACATTGGCCTTTATATAAAACATACATGCAGTTTAGGTTGGCATCTTAATTCAATTTGAGTAAATGATCAATGGGAATAAATGAAAATATTCATCTCTATAGATATGCGATTTTTAGGTACTATGATATTTTATAGTTGATGCTAAATTTAGAGATCACTATACACATACACACACTCTTATTTTACACAAGAAGGTCTTAAATTTGAACAGATAATTTCTTCACTCACTTATTTATTGTACCTCTTCAGTGACGGGCTCTGTGCTGGCATCGATGTTCCCAAAGCAATGAAACAAATGTTCTGCCATTGAGGAAAAGCTCACTGTCTGGTGTGGTAAACACAGAGTTAGCCAAACTATTACATTTCAACATGCACATGAAAACAAAACTGTGTTTAAAACAATTTGACAATGTATCAAAACAAGTGATGAATTGGAGGGTTCAGAGACTGTGCCATGAGTAGAGAGTCGATGACTTGGTCTCCAGTATCAACTTAATATCCTCCCTTCCAGTCCTGCATTTGTGGTATAAATAATAGAATTTGTAGAACCTCCTACATATTCCGTTTCTTTACTTCAGTCTGCAACCACAGCTGGGCTTCTAAAATGTATAGGGGTGCTTGAAAGGGATTTTTCTATCTTAGGAAGCATAAATCAGAAACTCTTCTGGACTCTGAGACCACCTTGGGCCTTACTGAACCACAACATCTAGCAATATTATCATTTCTGTTACACTGAAGCAGAGACAAGAAACTGACACCCATATGTGTACTGTGTATGGCCCTCAGACACATTTAGTTTGCCCTTTGGTACTTTAAAATGCCCAAACTTAATGTTTTTCAATGTTGATTGCATTTCCAGTGTACCACAATCCCTACTGCCTCCCACTGCTCACTCCCAGTTGCTTCATTTGGGCTATTGGCCTGTTCATTTTGGCATTTTAATTTATGGTCTTCAAATTAAAATGTGAAAGAGTCAATATCATTTATCAGTCAAGGAGCACAGGTTAACAAAAGGAAAGAAAAAAGAATATTACTAGTTTGTTTTTAGGTGGTCCTATTCAAGTCTTTGCATTCTCTCTGGTAGTTGACTTGCAACTGATGGAAAATAACTGATTAAATAGTTGTGTTGATAGAAGATAAGTAGGCACCAAGTATTTCTAACCAAAACATTTTCATTTATGATTTTTTATAATTAAATCTTTGGAAAGATGATGCTTATCTTGTCCTAATGAAAAATGTAGAGCAAACTCAACCATATAAAATAAAGTCATAAATTCAGAATTAAGAAAATGGGCTGCCCTGAATCCTTTCGATGAGCCTTAAACTTTAATTTTTGTCTTTTCTTGTTCTTGAGGCTGCCAAGAGTTATGTTCCATTTTTCAACCTATTTCTTTTGTTTTTCATTTTTGATAATGAAAATCAGCTAAAAATGAAATCACGATCCCAAATGCTCTCTTACCCACTTATCTTCTTTTTTCTTTTATTTCAGATCCTATGAATTCTTACAGCTTCGGTAGCTCTCTAATACCTAAAATAAGACTTTTGGGGGATTTATTAACATTTTATCTGGTTTTTCTAGTTGTTCACATTAGACTTTGTTGTTCCATTCCAGGAAGCTAGTCTCCAAAGCATGTGTCTTTAACCAAATACTGTAGCTATTTCTGGTTTAGAATTATTAGTAAACCAATATATAAAACATTAAGTTTATTTTTTTTATTTTGCATATGAAAATGAGAAATAAATTAGATATGGATTTGAAGTTTGTAATACTGATAAAAGGAAACAAATGTATTGACAAGGTTGTGGTTGGATAATAAATAGTTTAACCAACATTTAGCATGATGGCCAAAAATTGTATGTGTATAAGCTCACATAAACACACACACACACACATGTGATAGCATTTAAACTAATGTAAAAGTTAAAGGGAAGATTGTCATTGCTTTTTTTACAGATTTGGAAACTGAAATCCAGATAGAATAAATAATATGTGTCACTAATTAACCTATCTCTTTTTAATGACTCTCTCTCCCTCTCTCTCTCTCTCTCTCTCTATATATATATATATATATACACACACACACACACACATATATTCTAATTTATCACCATGCATTTGATACAAATTCATGAAAATATACATTTTAGAAAAACTTTCATTATGTTTTTATGAGTTTCTTTTTCCACAGATTTAATTCTTAAAATTATTCCCATCCTTTATCTTGAAAATTTACTTATGTATAACTGCTAAATTGTAATAATTCAGGAAACTAAAGAAAATCCCTTTGATGATAATATTTATAAAAAATGAACTTATTGAATAAATTACAAAATAACTCAAATTTTCCTTTTTCCTGGTAATTCTAATGCTCATATAAATTTAGTATATTTACTTGCCTATGCAACTTGAGTCTTGCAAAGCTGTATGTTTTCAATTATTGTATAAATCACATATGCCTTGAAGATATTTAAAATAATATACAACCAACTGATTATGTAATTATACAATTCACATTTATGTAATTATACAATTCACATATATTGCATTTACATGATCAAATCTCATTTTTCATTGAGACAAAACACTGAGTGAATTTTAAGCACTGGTGACTCATGGCTAAATAAATTAGCTTTACTATGTTCAAGTCATTACCAATGTATAAGAAATATCACCTACTGTTTAAAGGTTTCGAGTTATCAGATCTTTTAAATTCTTTGTATGAGTTTAACATATTGTCCTAGTATAAGCCTTATTTTCTTTTTGTATATAAAAGAGCACAGCTGAAATATTAACAGTTTATGACCAACTCTTTTCCTCACTATCCTTCTTGCTCATTATACCATGGCCTGTCCATCAGAAAAGAATCAACTTCCGTAAAATAACAATAATACCTTCATACAACACTTTGCAAAGTGGTTCTTTGTACATGTTCTTATTTAATTCTGAAGAAAATTCTACAACATAGGTTTTAGTATTTTTTTTAAAGTTGCAGAAATTGATGTTCACAGAGATTTAATATGTTGTCCAAGATTTTACGCTCTGCGAGTGGTTGGGTGAAAATTAATGCATGTTTGGGTAGTACAGAACAGAAAGTTAAGAGCATGGTGTAAAATTTATCAGAATTAGCCAATAAAAATACAAAGTGTTAATGTAGTGTCTCCAGGAGGACTATAGAAAAGTAAGAAACAAAATTATGGAAAATCAGAGGGAACTGTGGAATGACTACATCCTTGTAACCAAGAGAATTACATAAGCCAAAAGAACACTGGAGTCTGAGCAACAGACCAGAGTCTGTCTGGTTGCCAAGGCCTTTCCATAGCTTCATCTTCTGTGGAAGCCTAATCAGCAAAAGTCAGAAACCTTACCAGATTGAAAATATTTCAGAGTGAGTTGATAATATTTTCGTATTTTTTGTTTCACTCATTCATCCAACCAATATTTCAAAGCCTTTACTGTGCCAGACACTATTCTAGATGATGGAGATATAGCAATGACGAAAACTGACCAAAAAAAAAAAAAAAAAAACCACCCTAACTTTATGGAGCTTATATCTTAATGGAAAAAACAGATGACTAATGTAATAATTGCATCATATATTATGTACTATGGGTGTAAAACTAGAGCCAGAAAATAGGAATGGGGGTGTGT
This sequence comes from Mirza zaza, assembly GCA_008750895.1. Lineage (NCBI taxonomy): Eukaryota > Metazoa > Chordata > Mammalia > Primates > Cheirogaleidae > Mirza > Mirza zaza. The sequence goes on along the minus strand of VSMD01068748.1, from coordinate 10,058 downwards.
GACTGAATAATGCAACTTAAAATAGTTAAACTAGACTGCACAGGGAAGGTTAACTCATCAAAGAAGTAAGGATTGAGTCTTTGGATACCCGGGGAAGAGCATTTCAAGAAGAATGCAAATCCCCTGAGGGATAAGTATGTCTAGTGTGTTCAAGGCATAGCAAGGAGGTCAAGGTGGCTGTAACAGACAGATGGAGAGGAGAGGACAGTGTATGAGCTCTGAGATGTCACTGAGCACACCAGCGATCCTATCTGGACTGCCCATTTATTGAGTGAAGGAAGGGATGAAGCATTGGCAGCTTCTGAGATGAGTAATTTATTTTAGCTATAACCAACCTAACGGTATCGTATTGATTGCTGTTTTGAAAATTTACTAGGAGAGTAAGAACAGAAAAGGGGAGACAGAAGGCTTTGGCAATGATCCTCCCTGGAGATGACTGTGGCTTAGATGAGGATGGCTGCAATGAAGTTCGTGAGATGCAGCCAGATGCTGGTAGAGAAATAAGGTGGCTTTTGGGGGTAATTACTTCTGGAAACATCAACACTGTTCTCTTCATTAAAGTATTTTGTACATATTTGTTAAGAATGGTTGCATAGTTTATTTAAATTTCTGTGTAAATGGCAGTATTGTGGGTAATCTGTGAAGAACTTGTTAGGTTACATTTGGCATTATTCTAAACTAAATGCAGGGCGTGTGTAGAGGGTTTGCTGAGGGTTGCTATGACATCAATAGAGGCATCACACTATTAGTGAGTGGGAATTCTATCAATTTTCTGATGATTATGGGAAGTATGTTTGTAAAAGGTAGAAAAGGGGGCATATGAGAGTAGCCAGAAAACAATGTGGATTATGGATTATGAGGCTGAAACTTCTTATGCAAACCTCTCAATTGTTTATTAATATTATGTCAGTGTTATAATTCTTAAGTATGGCTTTACTATATTGTTCAGAATAATTATAAACACAGCTACTGAGAAGATAAATTGAACTACACTTTGCAGCTGTCAGTGCTGCAGAATTTGTATATGACAATAATGAGAAATGATATCACCATGCGCTTTTTCTAAAGGAGTTTCTCCTCTGTTTTGGACATTAGGGGAAAAATTATGAAAAGTAAAGTCTTACAATAAATCTTCACACACTCTCTTTCCAGATTATCACAAAAATGGGACTGGACATTCCAGTGTGTTCTTGGGAGCCCTCTGCGTTGAGAGGTTTGTGGCAGTCTCCTAATCAATTTTTCTTTTCTTTAGCTGACAATTTGGAAGCAGAGAATTCTAAAGTTTAAATGAGTCTTATTGTTTGTCCAAATTACTTAACCTCTCTTAATCTTTGCTTCTGTAACATGGTCAAATAAATAGTTCAGAGTTGAGCTGGTAAAATGGGGTATTGTCTGATATGAGAGTAAGAGGTAGTCACTGTCCGTACTCAGTTTGGACATGGGTTTATACTCCTGCCTACCAAGGAAAAATTGGAGGCTGAGAGAAGTCATGGTTAGTTTTATATGTCAACTTGGCTGGCCCATGGTGTCATTAGAAATTTGCTCAAACATTATTCTTGGTGTGTTTATGAGGGTGTTTCTGAATGTGATCAACATTTAAATTTATAGTTTGAGTAAAGCAGATGCCCTCCCCAAAAGTGGGTGGTCTCCATCCATTCAGTGAAAGGTCTGAATAGAATGGAAAGGCTAGCCTTCCTGTGAACATGAGGAAACTCCCCCTATCTGTGTTTAAGCAGGGCCGTTGTTTTTTTTCTTGACTTCACACTTTAACTGAAATAGAAGCTCTTCCTGGATCTTGAGCCTATTAGCACAGGATTGAAAGCACAACATTGGGTTTCCTGGTCTCAGACTTTCAGAACTGGAGATAAATATACCATCAGCTTCCCTGGATCTCCAGCTTGCTGACTACAGATCTTGGGACTAGTCAGCCTCTATAATCATGTGTCAATTCCTTATGAGAAATAACACACACACACACACACACACACACACACACACATACATACACAAACACACACACTCTACTGATTCTGTTCTATAGAGAACCCTGACTAATACAGAGACCTATACTCCCCACAAATAAAATGCAAATTTTACTCTTGACCAGGAATTTTTTTAAAAATCTGCTCCTATTATATATGCATGGCAAGTGTTTGAAAATGTGGCTAATCTAGGGAAAAGTATTAGAATTCTGGCTTAACTGAGGATGCTGGAAAAGAGAAACGTGATTATATTTTATAAGCGTTTGGAAAGACAGACAACTTGTAAAGGAAGATAAACATTTCAAGACAACCACTCCCAACTCATTATGCAAAAGGCAGCTGAGTCATGCAACACCCTTTTCCAAATAAATAGCTGTTACAAATATTATATATCAGCCAGATCCCCATGGAGAGGTAAAAGGCCTCAGGCATCTATGAGCACTGACTGCCTCACAAATTATTTATAAGGAAATTCCTTGCTGGCTTCCCATAAGCAAGGACAGGCAAATTGTACTTCTGGGTCTATGGGCTAAGTCTACCTCCTAAAACTAAAGTCCATTGATGCCACACTAATAATGTTGATTGCAAGTTTATCTTCCCAGGTGCAGAACAGAGACAAGATCAAACATTCTTCCACCTAATCAGAGACATCTCCCTAATTGATGCTTTCTTCACTCCCTTTTTCTTGACTAACCTTCACCTTATCTCATGTAAAATAGAGATTTCATGAGCCTCACAAGAATGTAATCATTTGTCTCACTGCCCTCTTTTTTTATTAATCTTTCTGTATGCCCTATCCCCTTTAAAAGTTGAATTCCTAAATCTTGCTTTGGATAAACAGTCTAGGATTGTCTGTGGTTTATGTTTTTCCCAAGTACATACTCAAACTTTGGCTTAATAAATTTACACCGATTGAGACCTTTGCCTCCGTCACTTATTTGGGGTTGCATTACTTACTGCTGTGTAAAATACAAAGGAATTAGAAAAACCTGAAGTCCAATTTCATGGTTTTGCTAACCGTGACCCAGGTGATGTACCTCAGCTAAGGCAAAGTGAATGGCAAAAGAAGGGTCATAAGCATATAGCAGAGAAAGGATCATGAGGAAATCAAACAACTGAAATTAGTGAAGCCACAACTAAGACCTACATTGTACAGAGGTCTGCCCTTGACCCCTTGACACCTGGTAGCCCCCACACAGCAGCAGTTTGAGACTTGATGACATCAATGTCCGTAAGTGCAGGGTGTAACTGTATGGCTCCTAGGAGATTGAGTGGGCCATCCTGACACCCTATATGGGAATGGAAGAGGAAGTCTTGCTCCTATTAATGGAAGTCTTGCTCCTATTAATTGTCTCTCATGGATACTGAAAAGATATGAGTTTCTTGTATTTTCAGTATGAAAAAAAACATACACCGTAGGAAAAAATAATACAGTTAATCTGCATTTAAAAATAATTACAGTTTAGTTCAAAATGAAATTTTTTTGGGGGGATAGATAGCTTCGTTACTCTGATAGTTGGTAGTGTCATTTGGAATCTGAACAAAAATATTCACATTCGAAGAAATATATCTCCAAAATTGATGATTTAAATTACAACTTTGCTGCTCTGTAACATACAGAGATTAGCATAGTACAAAGATGCCAGCATTGGTTTCTAAAGGCGACAGATTTCAGAGAGATAATTCAGACTTTAAAATATTAGTATTAATTCAGTTCATATAGTATGTATCTATAGCTGACTTCTCAGGCAATATTAGCAACCCATCCCTCTCTCCCTGACAGATTTATCTGCAAAAACATCATAAGTTGTGGTAGAAAGCTTTCCTATTGGATATTACACATGCACAATGTGTCATGTGCTCAAAAGACATCCAGTTGTTGGTGCCATCCAGTAACAATGAAGAGCATAATCTGAGAGAGAGGACATTTAACAAATTTCCTATTGATAGGCCTGCAATTGAATCAATCTGCCTGACTCTTTGGAAAAGTGTCCTGATCACACTCCAGCCCTCTCCCTCTTTCAGGTCACAAAATTCTCCTCTCCAAGAATCCTGTATTGTCTCATACTGACCTGTTGGATTCTGTTTGGGGAAGTCCTGTTTGGCTTTGCAAGCCAGCTTTTGAGGTGTTGTATGTTTAAGGCTATGGCTGGTATGTGATGAGATTATGATAAACCATGAGGGAAAGGTGGTATGAAATGCACATCTTTTAAGCAGGCCACATTCACTTTCTATAGGTAGTCAAAGAGAATAACAATGTGTAGGGTGAGATGGATTGCTGAAGGAAGTTAGAAAAAAGAAAACAGAAAGGATGGAGAGAGGAGTCCTAAATCAAACTCACTACCCAAAGGCATAGATTTTAGTTCTCAGATAATTGGGAGCATGGCCACAGGCTGGGGGAAAAAAAAAGAAATTTTTATTTTATTTTTATTTTTTCTATTAAATGGCACAGGATTTCCTACTGAGAAAGGGAAATGGAGAATAATGAAATAAAATAACTGAGGGAACTGGCTGAAGAAATTGAAAATAATAGTTTTTAAATTTCCAATTGCTGTTTCAACATATTTTTAGGATATGACATAACAGTTCTTTAAAGTTTAGGAAAATGTTTTTCTCCATTTCAACTTTTAGTCAAATTGTATTTTTAAATAAAATAGAGGAAATAGTTTAAATAAAGTAGAGGAAACTACCCTGTATCATTGTAGCTTTTATGAAAGAATCAAGAGAACACATATACAGCATGCAGCTTAATGCTTGATTATTACACAAAGGTTTATAGCCTGAATTATTTTCTTACACTTCATTTTTATTTTTTATTTTTTTAAATTTCAGAATATAATAGGGTACACACATTTTGATTACATGTCCTTCTTTTGTAAAGTTTGAGTCAATGTTATAAGTATGTCCATCACCCAGGTAGTGTACATTATACCTGTTAGGTGTGAATTTACCTAAGCTCTCTTCCCCTCTCCTACTTGCTTGATTTCCATTGAGTTTTACTTCCATATGTGCATACAAGTGTTGATCAATTAGTTCCAGTTTAACAGTGAGTACATGTGGTTTTTGGCTTTTTATTCTTAATGGCCAAGTAGTACTCTATGGTATACATATCCCACATTTAATTAACCCACTTACATATTGATGGAAATGGGTTGATTCCATATGTTTGTGATTGTGAATTGTGCTGCAATAAACGTTCTAGTGCAAATGTCTTTTTTATAAAATGACTTTTTTTTCCCTTTGGGTAAATGCCTAATAGTGGGATTGCTGGATCAAATGGTAGGTCTACTTTTAGTTCTTTGAGGTATCTCCATACTGCTTTCCATAGAGGTTGTACTAGTTTGCGGTATCATCAATAGTGTATGTGTTCCTTTTTCTCCATGTCCACACCAGCATCTGTTGTTTTGGGACTTTATGATAAAAAAAATCATTCTCACTGGAGTTGGGTGATATCTCGTTGTAGTTTTGATTTGCATATAACCTGAATTATACAGTCTCTCCTGCAAGGAAAATCTCCTTTTATCAACACATAGTCTGCATAGATTATTGAAAATGCATATACATTGTAGATCAGTTATTTGCTGAAAATAACTACAAGTACATTATGTAAGAATTAAATATACACCTAAATGAATGGGTAGCAAGGAAACATTGAAATTAATTACAGACTATCCTGACTTCTGCTATATGTATACCATGGAGTACTACTCAGCTTTAAAAAACAATGGCGATATAGCACCTCTTGTATATTATTGGCTAGAGCTGGAACCCATTCTACTAAGTGAAGTATCTCAAGAATGGAAAAACCAGCACCACATGTACTCACCAGCAAATTGATATTGACGGATCAACACCTAAGTGGACATACAGGAGTAACATATATTGGGCATCGGGAAGGTGGGAGCGGGGAGGAGGGGATGGGTGTATACAACCACAACGAGTAAGATGTGCAACGTTTGGGGGATGAACATGCTTGAACCTCTTACTCGAGGGGCGAGGGGGACATGGGCAATATAAGTAACCTTAACACTTGTACCCCCATAATACGGTAAAATAAAAAAAATAAAAATAGACGAAAATAAATGAGGAGAGAAAAGGATACTAATATTTATGAAGTGTCCACTCTGTATGAGATATTATGTATTTTGGTCTTTTTTTAATCCACAACTGTCTGATAAAGTAGGAAACATTTCCCACCTTTTATAGATGAACGCCAGATGATACAGAGTGTTAGCTGTGAAGAAAATATTTGAACTCAAGTCAAGCCACAGTAATACCTCAGAAAGGGATAAAGGAGATGAGACAAGGGAATCAGAGGTTATGCTACTAGGATCAGAAATGATTTCAGAGAAAGCACAGGTCAGTTCTGGCGTGTTAATAATTGTTTAAGAAAAACTCAATCCGGAGCTCATTTCTGACAATAAGGGCACACAGGGCAAGGCCAGAGGGGAGAGAAAAGTTCTACATCCTTCATGACTAGGAGAGCTGAATGTATAGAGAGGGTGGAAATGTCACAGACAGGCTTCTCAGCAGGTGGGGAAGTTTATATAAATATAAATCTTTAAACAAACCTGATCAGAAGCTTGATGGGCTAACAGCCACCCAAATATGTCCACATCCTAATCCTCAGCACCAGTGAATATACGACCTTAAATGGCAGAAGAAATTTCGTAGATAAAATTAAATTAATGAATTTGAGATGGCGAAATTATCTTGGATTGTCTAGATGGGTCTAATGTACAAGTGTCCTTATAAGAGGGAAGCAGCAGACTTACAGTCACAAAAGAGATACCCTGGCAGAGCAGGGGCTGGACAGATGCACTTGGAAGACAGAAGAAATGACACTCGGTGAGGAATGCAGGTGGCCTCTAGAAGCTGTAAAAGGCAAAAAAAAAATGGATCTTTTCCTAAAACCTCAGAAGGGAGCAAAGCCCTGCTGGCACCTAACTTTAGCCCAGTGAGACTGATTTTAGACTTTTGACCTCCAGAACTGTAAGAAAATAAATTTGTGTTGTTTTAAGATCCAATGACACTTTACAAAAACGACACCTGCACTCGAATGTTTATAGCAGCACAATTCATAATCGCAAGACTGTGGAAACAGCCCATCAATCCAAGAGAGGATTAATAAAATGTATGTATACCATGGAGTACTATTCAGCTCTAAGAAACAACGGTGATATAGCACATCTTATATTTTCCTGGTTAGAGCTGGAACCCATACTACTAAGTGAAGTATCCCAAGAATGAAAAAACAAGCACCGCATATACTCACCAGCAAACTGGTATTAACTGAGCAGCACCTAAGTGGACACATAGGTACTACAGTAATAGGGTATTGGGAAGGTGGGAGGGGGCAGGGGGGCGGGTATATACATAATGAGTGAGATGTGCACCATCTGGAGGATGGTCATGCTGGAGACTCAGACTTGTGGGGGAAGGGGGGAAAAGGACATTTATTGATTTATCAAAACCTTAAAATCTGTACCCCCATAATATGCCGAAATAAAAAAAAATAAAAATAAATAAATTTGTGTTGTTTTAATCCACCAAATTTGTGGTAATTTGTTACAGCAGCAATGGAAAACTAGAAGAGGAAGTATGAAAAATGTCAGTCAAATTAATTTTTATAATATTAATTTTATATAATTAAATATAACATTAAATATAATATATTAAACATAATATATAATATTATATAATTCATATTAGAATTATTCTTCATCTCAGTGACATATTTATTTAACTTACTTTCACTTAAGGGGCAGTTATGTCTCACCTAGTATGGAGCATACCACAGATATTTAATAATTTCTTATGGACCAATAGATATACGAATCACCAAGACTCCTTTTGGTATATGAGAGGATGGACAGGTAAGAAAAACAAAACAAGCTAAAACAAACCACAACAGAAAAATCTTTATTCTTATTAAATAAATAAGGAGGCTCAAAATAGGAGAGTAACAGTTTTGTTATGGTTTACAGACTGTTTTTGGCATTTAGATACTTCGTTAATTTTCCCTCTTGCATTTTTCTTTTGGTTGGGTTATGCAGAAAGAAAACAATTTTTATTTTAATTATAGCACTCTAAGGAACTCCGTCACTGGCACAGGTAGGGTAAAAATCTGATTTACTGCCATTTCTGCTTATGATCATATCTATATTCTACATATTCTGTATATTCATATATCCAACTAATTCTAATATCATTAGCACCTACTTTTTATTCATGCTTTCATTCATTTGCTCAAGAAATATTTCTTCAGCTCCCATTCTGTATGGAAAGACCTATGCTAAGGATGAAGGATAGAGTTGTGAATAGAGCAATCATTGTCCTCTCCTTTCATTCCTCTTCCACCTACTTCCGACTACACTGATAACACCCTTTCTAACTCAGATGTCATTTATATTTGCTACACTATGTTTAACAATGTAATATTATATAATTAATATTAGCAGTTTTCTTCATCTCAGTTACATATTTATTTAACTTACTTTCTCTTAAGGGGCAGTTATGTCTCACCTGGTATGGAGCATACCACAGATATTTAATAATTTCTTATGGACCAATAGATACATGAATCACCAAGATTTGTAGAATGATTATATCTTCTCCAATAAAATATTTATTATTGAACAATATACATAGGTCACCCTGCAAGGTTCTTTAAAAAAAATGACATTTGAGTAGATCTTAATGGGTAAGTAAAAACTTTCCAGTTGATCCAATAAGAAGAGATGAGCTTTGAGCAGAGAGAAAAATATGGATACGCAAATGTAACAGGAAAATGTGTGCTATATCTAGAAATAAATGAGCGTTATTATGTTAGAGCATTACACATAGCGTATCATACAGCTGAAGAGCCATGCTGAGGATATATTGTGAAGAACTTTTCAGGTTGTGGTAAGGTGTATGGATTCCAACTTTTAAACATTTTTTAATTTTCTTTATTATTTATTTGTTTTTTTATTGTGCTAAAAACACATAACATAAAATTTAAAAAATATATATGTAAAATTTCATTTCAAAATTTTAAGAGGGTACAAGTGTTTTTGTAACATAGATGAATTGTATAATGCTGAAATAAGGGCTTTACATGTACCCATCACCAGAGTAATGTACATTGTACCTGACAGGTAAATTTTTATTCCTATCCCCTTCCCACTTTCCCCGCTTATTAGTTTCCGATGTCTATTACACACACTTTATGACTGTGTAAACCTATCATTTAGCTCCCACTTATAAGTGAGAACATGTGGTGTTTGTTTTTCCATTCCTGAGATGGGATAATTGTCTACAGTTCCATCCAATTGCTACAAAAAACATTGTTTTATCCATTTTTATGGCTGAATAGTAATCCATGGTGTGTGTGTGTATGTGTGTGTGTGTGTGTGTGTGTGTGTGTGTGTAGACACATATTTAATTTATTTACTCATCCATTGATGGGCACTTAAGTTGATTCCATACAGTTACTACTGTGAATTATGCTACAATAAACACTTGAGTGCAGGTGTCTTTTTTGTAAAGTGATTTTATTTCATGTGTCAGATACCTAGTAGTAGTATTGCTGGATTGAATGATAGGTCTACTTTTAGTTCCTTGAGAATCTCCATACTGTTTTCTATAGATGTACAAATTTACGGTCCTACCAACAGTGTATAATCTTTTCAATGTATTCATGTCAACATCTATTGTTTTCTGACTTTTTAATAATAGCTATTCTGATTGAGGTAAGGTGGTATCAAATTTTGACTTTAATTCACTTTCCTTGAAGATTAGTGATGTGGAACATTTTTTTGTATGTTTTTTGGCTATTTTTCTATTTTTTTTTGAAAAAACATCTGCTCATATCTTTTTAAAAATAATTATTTGTACATAATAGTTGTAAATCTTTATGAGGTATGTGTGAAGTTTTGACACAGGCATACAATGTGAATTAATAAAATCAGGGTAATTGGGATATCTATCACCTCAGCCATTTATCATTTCTTTGTATTAGGAAGATTCCAATTTCACTCTTTTAGTTACTTTAAAGTATACCCTAACTTATTGTTGGTTATAGTCACTTGGTTG